>CM077650.1:55127521-55130021 GCA_039707465.1 Rhabdophis nuchalis
CTATCTATCTATCTATCTATCTATCTATCTATCTATCTATCTATCTATCTATCTATCTATCTATCTATCTATCCACTATCTACCAGTTACCGATCGAATTATTTCTCTATCTATCTATCTATCTATCTATCTATCTATCTATCTATCTATCTATCTATCTATCTATCTATCTATCTATCTATCTATCTATCTATCTATCATGTACCTGGTTTTCATCTGTCTGTCTGCATTTCTGTCTTTCTGTCTTTCTTTCTATCTATCTATCTATCTATCTATCTATCTATCTATCTATCTATCTATCTATCTATCTATCCACTATCTACCAGTTACCGATCAAATTATTTCTCTATCTATCTATCTATCTATCTATCTATCTATCTATCTATCTATCTATCTATCTATCTATCTATCTATCTATCTATCTATCTATCTATCTATCCACTATCTACCAGTTACCGATCAAATTATTTCTCTATCTATCTATCTATCTATCTATCTATCTATCTATCTATCTATCTATCTATCTATCTATCTATCTATCTATCTATCTATCTATCTATCTATCCTCTATCTATCTATCCACTATCTACCAGTTACCGATCAAATTATTTCTCTATCTATCTATCTATCTATCTATCTATCTATCTATCTATCTATCTATCTATCTATCTATCTATCTATCTATCTATCTATCTATCTATCTATCTATCTATCTATCTATCTTTCTATCTATCTATCTATCTATCTATCTATCTATCTATCTATCTATCTATCTATCTATCTATCTATCTATCTATCTATCCACTATCTACCAGTTACCGATCGAATTATTTCTCTATCTATCTATCTATCTATCTATCTATCTATCTATCTATCTATCTATCTATCTATCTATCTATCTATCTATCTATCTATCTATCTATCTATCTATCTATCCTCTATCTATCTATCCACTATCTACCAGTTAGCGATCGAATTATTTCTCTATCTATCTATCTATCTATCTATCTATCTATCTATCTATCTATCTATCTATCTATCTATCTATCTATCTATCTATCTATCTATCTATCTATCTATCTATCTATCCACTATCTACCAGTTACCGATCGAATTATTTCTCTATCTATCTATCTATCTATCTATCTATCTATCTATCTATCTATCTATCTATCTATCTATCTATCTATCTATCTATCATCTACCTGGTTTTCATCTGTCTTTCTGCATTTCTGTCTTTCTGTCTTTCTATCTATCTATCTATCTATCTATCTATCTATCTATCTATCTATCTATCTATCTATCTATCTATCTATCTATCATCTACCTGGTTTTCATCTGTCTGTCTGCATTTCTGTCTTTCTGTCTTTCTTTCTATCTATCTATCTATCTATCTATCTATCTATCTATCTATCTATCTATCTATCTATCTATCTATCTATCTATCTATCTATCCACTATCTACCAGTTACCGATCAAATTATTTCTCTATCTATCTATCTATCTATCTATCTATCTATCTATCTATCTATCTATCTATCTATCTATCTATCTATCTATCTATCTATCTATCTATCTATCCACTATCTACCAGTTACCGATCAAATTATTTCTCTATCTATCTATCTATCTATCTATCTATCTATCTATCTATCTATCTATCTATCTATCTATCTATCTATCTATCTATCTATCTATCTATCCTCTATCTATCTATCCACTATCTACCAGTTACCGATCAAATTATTTCTCTATCTATCTATCTATCTATCTATCTATCTATCTATCTATCTATCTATCTATCTATCTATCTATCTATCTTTCTATCTATCTATCTATCTATCTATCTATCTATCTATCTATCTATCTATCTATCTATCTATCTATCCACTATCTACCAGTTACCGATCGAATTATTTCTCTATCTATCTATCTATCTATCTATCTATCTATCTATCTATCTATCTATCTATCTATCTATCTATCTATCTATCTATCTATCTATCTATCTATCTATCTATCTATCCTCTATCTATCTATCCACTATCTACCAGTTAGCGATCGAATTATTTCTCTATCTATCTATCTATCTATCTATCTATCTATCTATCTATCTATCTATCTATCTATCTATCTATCTATCTATCTATCTATCTATCTATCTATCTATCTATCCACTATCTACCAGTTACCGATCGAATTATTTCTCTATCTATCTATCTATCTATCTATCTATCTATCTATCTATCTATCTATCTATCTATCTATCTATCTATCTATCATCTACCTGGTTTTCATCTGTCTTTCTGCATTTCTGTCTTTCTGTCTTTCTATCTATCTATCTATCTATCTATCTATCTATCTATCTATCTATCTATCTATCTATCTATCTATCTATCTATCTATCTATCTATCATCTACCTGGTTTTCATCTGTCTGTCTGCATTTCTGTCTTTCTGTCTTTCTTTCTATCTATCTATCTATCTATCTATCTATCTAT
>CM077650.1:55140021-55142521 GCA_039707465.1 Rhabdophis nuchalis
CCATCCATCCATCTATCTATCTATCTATCTATCTATCTATCTATCATCTACCTGGTTTTCATCTGTCTGTCTGCATTTCTGTCTTTCTGTCTTTCTGTCCTTCTTTCTATCTATCTATCTATCTATCTATCTATCTATCTATCTATCTATCTATCTATCTATCTATCTATCTATCTATCTATCTATCTATCTATCTATCTATCATCTACCTGGTTTTCATCTGTCTGTCTGCATTTCTGTCTTTCTGTCTTTCTTTCTATCTATCTATCTATCTATCTATCTATCTATCTATCTATCTATCTATCTATCTATCTATCTATCTATCTATCTATCTATCTATCTATCCACTATCTACCAGTTACCGATCAAATTATTTCTCTATCTATCTATCTATCTATCTATCTATCTATCTATCTATCTATCTATCTATCTATCTATCTATCTATCTATCTATCTATCTATCTATCAATCCTCTATCTATCTATCCACTATCTACCAGTTAGCGATCGAATTATTTATCTATCTATCTATCTATCTATCCATCCATCCATCCATCCATCCATCCATCCATCCATCCATCCATCCATCCATCCATCCATCCATCCATCCATCTATCTATCTATCTATCTATCTATCTATCTATCATCTACCTGGTTTTCATCTGTCTGTCTCCATTTCTGTCTTCCTGTCTTTCTGTCTTTCTTTCTATCTATCTATCTATCTATCTATCTATCTATCTATCTATCTATCTATCTATCTATCTATCTATCTATCTATCTATCTATCCACTATCTACCAGTTACCGATCGAATTATTTCTCTATCTATCTATCTATCTATCTATCTATCTATCTATCTATCTATCTATCTATCTATCTATCTATCTATCTATCATCTATCTATCTATCTATCTATCTATCTATCTATCTATCTATCTATCTATCTATCTATCTATCTATTTATCTATCTATCTATCTATCCTCTATCTATCTATCCACTATCTACCAGTTAGCGATCGAATTATTTCTCTATCTATCTATCTATCTATCTATCTATCTATCTATCTATCTATCTATCTATCTATCTATCTATCTATCTATCTATCTATCTATCTATCTATCTATCTATCATCTACCTGGTTTTCATCTGTCTGTCTGCATTTCTGTCTTTCTTTCTTTCTGACTTTCTATCTATCTATCTATCTATCTATCTATCTATCTATCTATCTATCTATCTATCTATCTATCTATCTATCTATCTATCTATCTATCTATCTATCTATCTATCTATCTATCTATCTATCCACTATCTACCAGTTACCGATCGAATTATTTCTCTATCTATCTATCTATCTATCTATCTATCTATCTATCTATCTATCTATCTATCTATCTATCTATCTATCTATCATCTACCTGGTTTTCATCTGTCTGTCTGCATTTCTGTCTTTCTGTCTTTCTTTCTATCTATCTATCTATCTATCTATCTATCTATCTATCTATCTATCTATCTATCTATCTATCTATCTATCTATCTATCTATCTATCTATCTATCCACTATCTACCAGTTACCGATCAAATTATTTCTCTATCTATCTATCTATCTATCTATCTATCTATCTATCTATCTATCTATCTATCTATCTATCTATCTATCTATCTATCTATCTATCTATCAATCCTCTATCTATCTATCCACTATCTACCAGTTAGCGATCGAATTATTTATCTATCTATCTATCTATCTATCCATCCATCCATCCATCCATCCATCCATCCATCCATCCATCCATCCATCCATCCATCCATCCATCCATCCATCCATCTATCTATCTATCTATCTATCTATCTATCTATCATCTACCTGGTTTTCATCTGTCTGTCTCCATTTCTGTCTTCCTGTCTTTCTGTCTTTCTTTCTATCTATCTATCTATCTATCTATCTATCTATCTATCTATCTATCTATCTATCTATCTATCTATCTATCTATCTATCTATCTATCTATCCACTATCTACCAGTTACCGATCGAATTATTTCTCTATCTATCTATCTATCTATCTATCTATCTATCTATCTATCTATCTATCTATCTATCTATCTATCTATCTATCTATCATCTATCTATCTATCTATCTATCTATCTATCTATCTATCTATCTATCTATCTATCTATCTATCTATTTATCTATCTATCTATCTATCCTCTATCTATCTATCCACTATCTACCAGTTAGCGATCGAATTATTTCTCTATCTATCTATCTATCTATCTATCTATCTATCTATCTATCTATCTATCTATCTATCTATCTATCTATCTATCTATCTATCATCTACCTGGTTTTCATCTGTCTGTCTGCATTTCTGTCTTTCTGTCTTTCTGACTTTCTATCTATCTATCTATCTATCTATCTATCTATCTATCTATCTATCTATCTATCTATCTATCTATCTATCTATCTATCTATCTATCTATCTATCTATCTATCTATCTATCT
>CM077650.1:55165021-55170021 GCA_039707465.1 Rhabdophis nuchalis
TCTATCTATCACCTACCTGGTTTTCATCTGTCTGTCTGCATTTCTGTCTTTCTGTCTTTCTTTCTATCTATCTATCTATCTATCTATCTATCTATCGATCTATCTATCTATCTATCTATCTATCTATCTATCTATCTATCTATCTATCTATCTATCTATCTATCTATCCACTATCTACCAGTTACCGATCAAATTATTTCTCTATCTATCTATCTATCTATCTATCTATCTATCTATCTATCTATCTATCTATCTATCTATCTATCTATCTATCTATCTATCTATCTATCTATTTATCTATCTATCTATCTATCCTCTATCTATCTATCCACTATCTACCAGTTAGCGATCGAATTATTTCTCTATCTATCTATCTATCTATCCATCCATCCATCCATCCATCCATCCATCCATCCATCCATCCATCCATCCATCCATCCATCCATCCATCCATCCATCCATCCATCCATCCATCTATCTATCTATCTATCTATCTATCTATCTATCATCTACCTGGTTTTCATCTGTCTGTCTGCATTTCTGTCTTTCTGTCTTTCTGTCTTTCTTTCTATCTATCTATCTATCTATCTATCTATCTATCTATCTATCTATCTATCTATCTATCTATCTATCTATCTATCTATCTATCTATTTATCTATCTATCTATCTATCTATCGTCTATCTATCTATCCACTATCTACCAGTTAGCGATCGAATTATTTATCTATCTATCTATCTATCTATCTATCTATCTATCTATCTATCTATCTATCTATCTATCTATCTATCTATCTATCTATCTATCCACTATCTACCAGTTACCGATCGAATTATTTATCTATCTATCTATCTATCTATCTATCTATCTATCTATCTATCTATCTATCTATCTATCTATCTATCTATCTATCTATCTATCTACATATCTGTCTGTCTGTTAGTCTGTCTGTTTTGCTGTCTGTCTGTCTGTCTATCTATCTATTTATCCATCCATCCATCCATCCATCTATTTATCTATCTATCTTTTATCAACTATCTACCATCCACACTATTTCTATCTATCTATCTATCTATCTATCTATCTATCTATCTATCTATCTATCTATCTATCTATCTATCTATCTATCTATCTATCTATCTATCTATCTATCTATCTATCTATCTATCTACCCACCTATCTATCTATCTACCTATCTATCTATCTATGTATCTATGTATCTATCTATCTATCTATCTATCTATCTATCTATCTATCTATCTATCTATCTATCTATCTATCTATCTATCTATCTATCACCTACCTGGTTTTCATCTGTCTGTCTGCATTTCTGTCTTTCTGTCTTTCTTTCTATCTATCTATCTATCTATCTATCTATCTATCTATCGATCTATCTATCTATCTATCTATCTATCTATCTATCTATCTATCTATCTATCTATCTATCTATCCACTATCTACCAGTTACCGATCAAATTATTTCTCTATCTATCTATCTATCTATCTATCTATCTATCTATCTATCTATCTATCTATCTATCTATCTATCTATCTATCTATTTATCTATCTATCTATCTATCCTCTATCTATCTATCCACTATCTACCAGTTAGCGATCGAATTATTTCTCTATCTATCTATCTATCTATCCATCCATCCATCCATCCATCCATCCATCCATCCATCCATCCATCCATCCATCCATCCATCCATCCATCCATCCATCCATCTATCTATCTATCTATCTATCTATCTATCTATCTATCATCTACCTGGTTTTCATCTGTCTGTCTGCATTTCTGTCTTTCTGTCTTTCTGTCTTTCTTTCTATCTATCTATCTATCTATCTATCTATCTATCTATCTATCTATCTATCTATCTATCTATCTATCTATCTATTTATCTATCTATCTATCTATCGTCTATCTATCTATCCACTATCTACCAGTTAGCGATCGAATTATTTATCTATCTATCTATCTATCTATCTATCTATCTATCTATCTATCTATCTATCTATCTATCTATCTATCTATCTATCTATCTATCCACTATCTACCAGTTACCGATCGAATTATTTATCTATCTATCTATCTATCTATCTATCTATCTATCTATCTATCTATCTATCTATCTATCTATCTATCTATCTATCTATCTATCTATCTATCTATCTACATATCTGTCTGTCTGTTAGTCTGTCTGTTTTGCTGTCTGTCTGTCTGTCTATCTATCTATTTATCCATCCATCCATCCATCCATCTATTTATCTATCTATCTTTTATCAACTATCTACCATCCACACTATTTCTATCTATCTATCTATCTATCTATCTATCTATCTATCTATCTATCTATCTATCTATCTATCTATCTATCTATCTATCTATCTATCTATCTATCTACCCACCTATCTATCTATCTACCTATCTATCTATCTATGTATCTATGTATCTATCTATCTATCTATCTATCTATCTATCTATCTATCTATCTATCTATCTATCTATCTATCTATCATCTACCTGGTTTTCATCTGTCTGTCTGCATTTCTGTCTTTCTGTCTTTCTTTCTATCTATCTATCTATCTATCTATCTATCTATCTATCTATCTATCTATCTATCTATCTATCTATCTATCTATCACCTACCTGGTTTTCATCTGTCTGTCTGCATTTCTGTCTTTCTGTCTTTCTTTCTATCTATCTATCTATCTATCTATCTATCTATCTATCGATCTATCTATCTATCTATCTATCTATCTATCTATCTATCTATCTATCTATCTATCTATCCACTATCTACCAGTTACCGATCAAATTATTTCTCTATCTATCTATCTATCTATCTATCTATCTATCTATCTATCTATCTATCTATCTATCTATCTATCTATCTATTTATCTATCTATCTATCTATCCTCTATCTATCTATCCACTATCTACCAGTTAGCGATCGAATTATTTCTCTATCTATCTATCTATCTATCCATCCATCCATCCATCCATCCATCCATCCATCCATCCATCCATCCATCCATCCATCCATCCATCCATCCATCTATCTATCTATCTATCTATCTATCTATCTATCTATCATCTACCTGGTTTTCATCTGTCTGTCTGCATTTCTGTCTTTCTGTCTTTCTGTCTTTCTTTCTATCTATCTATCTATCTATCTATCTATCTATCTATCTATCTATCTATCTATCTATCTATCTATCTATCTATCTATCTATTTATCTATCTATCTATCTATCGTCTATCTATCTATCCACTATCTACCAGTTAGCGATCGAATTATTTATCTATCTATCTATCTATCTATCTATCTATCTATCTATCTATCTATCTATCTATCTATCTATCTATCTATCTATCTATCTATCCACTATCTACCAGTTACCGATCGAATTATTTATCTATCTATCTATCTATCTATCTATCTATCTATCTATCTATCTATCTATCTATCTATCTATCTATCTATCTATCTATCTATCTATCTATCTATCTATCTATCTATCTATCTATCTATCTATCTATCTATCTACATATCTGTCTGTCTGTTAGTCTGTCTGTTTTGCTGTCTGTCTGTCTGTCTATCTATCTATTTATCCATCCATCCATCCATCCATCTATTTATCTATCTATCTTTTATCAACTATCTACCATCCACACTATTTCTATCTATCTATCTATCTATCTATCTATCTATCTATCTATCTATCTATCTATCTATCTATCTATCTATCTATCTATCTATCTATCTATCTATCTATCTATCTATCTACCCACCTATCTATCTATCTATCTATCTATCTATCTATCTATCTATCTATCTATCTATCTATCTATCTATCTATCTATCTATCTATCTATGTATCTATGTATCTATCTATCTATCTATCTATCTATCTATCTATCTATCTATCTATCTATCTATCTATCTATCTATCTATCTATCTATCTATCATCTACCTGGTTTTCATCTGTCTGTCTGCATTTCTGTCTTTCTGTCTTTCTTTCTATCTATCTATCTATCTATCTATCTATCTATCTATCTATCTATCTATCTATCTATCTATCTATCATCTACCTGGTTTTCATCTGTCTGTCTGCATTTCTGTCTTTCTGTCTTTCTTTCTATCTATCTATCTATCTATCTATCTATCTATCTATCTATCTATCTATCTATCTATCTATCTATCTATCTATCTATCTATCTATCTATCCACTATCTACCAGTTACCGATCAAATTATTTCTCTATCTATCTATCTATCTATCTATCTATCTATCTATCTATCTATCTATCTATCTATCTATCTATCTATCTATCTATCTATCTATTTATCTATCTATCTATCTATCCTCTATCTATCTATCCACTATCTACCAGTTAGCGATCGAATTATTTCTCTATCTATCTATCTATCTATCTATCTATCTATCCATCCATCCATCCATCCATCCATCCATCCATCCATCCATCCATCCATCCATCCATCCATCCATCCATCCATCTATCTATCTATCTATCTATCTATCTATCTATCTATCTATCTATCTATCATCTACCTGGTTTTCATCTGTCTGTCTGCATTTCTGTCTTTCTGTCTTTCTGTCTTTCTTTCTATCTATCTATCTATCTATCTATCTATCTATCTATCTATCTATCTATCTATCTATCTATCTATCTATCTATCTATCTATCTATCTATCTATCTATCGTCTATCTATCTATCCACTATCTACCAGTTAGCGATCGAATTATTTATCTATCTATCTATCTATCTATCTATCTATCTATCTATCTATCTATCTATCTATCTATCTATCTATCTATCTATCTATCTATCTATCTATCTATCCACTATCTACCAGTTACCGATCGAATTATTTCTCTATCTATCTATCTATCTATCTATCTATCTATCTATCTATCTATCTATCTATCTATCTATCTATCTATCTACATATCTGTCTGTCTGTTAGTCTG
>CM077650.1:55180021-55182521 GCA_039707465.1 Rhabdophis nuchalis
TATCTATCTATCTATCTATCTATCTATCTACCCACCTATCTATCTATCTACCTATCTATCTATCTATGTATCTATGTATCTATCTATCTATCTATCTATCTATCTATCTATCTATCTATCTATCTATCTATCTATCTATCTATCTATCTATCTATCTATCTATCTATCTATCTATCTATCTATCTATCTATCTATCTATCTATCTATCTATCACCTACCTGGTTTTCATCTGTCTGTCTGCATTTCTGTCTTTCTGTCTTTCTTTCTATCTATCTATCTATCTATCTATCTATCTATCGATCGATCTATCTATCTATCTATCTATCTATCTATCTATCTATCTATCTATCTATCTATCTATCTATCCACTATCTACCAGTTACCGATCAAATTATTTCTCTATCTATCTATCTATCTATCTATCTATCTATCTATCTATCTATCTATCTATCTATCTATCTATCTATCTATCTATCTATTTATCTATCTATCTATCTATCCTCTATCTATCTATCCACTATCTACCAGTTAGCGATCGAATTATTTCTCTATCTATCTATCTATCTATCCATCCATCCATCCATCCATCCATCCATCCATCCATCCATCCATCCATCCATCCATCCATCCATCCATCCATCCATCTATCTATCTATCTATCTATCTATCTATCTATCTATCATCTACCTGGTTTTCATCTGTCTGTCTGCATTTCTGTCTTTCTGTCTTTCTGTCTTTCTTTCTATCTATCTATCTATCTATCTATCTATCTATCTATCTATCTATCTATCTATCTATCTATCTATCTATCTATTTATCTATCTATCTATCTATCGTCTATCTATCTATCCACTATCTACCAGTTAGCGATCGAATTATTTATCTATCTATCTATCTATCTATCTATCTATCTATCTATCTATCTATCTATCTATCTATCTATCTATCTATCTATCTATCCACTATCTACCAGTTACCGATCGAATTATTTATCTATCTATCTATCTATCTATCTATCTATCTATCTATCTATCTATCTATCTATCTATCTATCTATCTATCTATCTATCTATCTATCTATCTATCTACATATCTGTCTGTCTGTTAGTCTGTCTGTTTTGCTGTCTGTCTGTCTGTCTATCTATCTATTTATCCATCCATCCATCCATCCATCTATTTATCTATCTATCTTTTATCAACTATCTACCATCCACACTATTTCTATCTATCTATCTATCTATCTATCTATCTATCTATCTATCTATCTATCTATCTATCTATCTATCTATCTATCTATCTATCTATCTATCTATCTATCTATCTATCTATCTATCTATCTATCTATCTATCTATCTATCTATCTATCTACCCACCTATCTATCTATCTACCTATCTATCTATCTATGTATCTATGTATCTATCTATCTATCTATCTATCTATCTATCTATCTATCTATCTATCTATCTATCTATCTATCTATCTATCTATCTATCATCTACCTGGTTTTCATCTGTCTGTCTGCATTTCTGTCTTTCTGTCTTTCTTTCTATCTATCTATCTATCTATCTATCTATCTATCTATCTATCTATCTATCTATCTATCTATCTATCTATCTATCTATCTATCTATCTATCACCTACCTGGTTTTCATCTGTCTGTCTGCATTTCTGTCTTTCTGTCTTTCTTTCTATCTATCTATCTATCTATCTATCTATCGATCTATCTATCTATCTATCTATCTATCTATCTATCTATCTATCTATCTATCTATCCACTATCTACCAGTTACCGATCAAATTATTTCTCTATCTATCTATCTATCTATCTATCTATCTATCTATCTATCTATCTATCTATCTATCTATCTATCTATCTATTTATCTATCTATCTATCTATCCTCTATCTATCTATCCACTATCTACCAGTTAGCGATCGAATTATTTCTCTATCTATCTATCTATCTATCCATCCATCCATCCATCCATCCATCCATCCATCCATCCATCCATCCATCCATCCATCCATCCATCCATCCATCCATCCATCCATCCATCTATCTATCTATCTATCTATCTATCTATCTATCTATCATCTACCTGGTTTTCATCTGTCTGTCTGCATTTCTGTCTTTCTGTCTTTCTGTCTTTCTTTCTATCTATCTATCTATCTATCTATCTATCTATCTATCTATCTATCTATCTATCTATCTATCTATCTATTTATCTATCTATCTATCTATCGTCTATCTATCTATCCACTATCTACCAGTTAGCGATCGAATTATTTATCTATCTATCTATCTATCTATCTATCTATCTATCTATCTATCTATCTATCTATCTATCTATCTATCTATCTATCTATCTATCTATCTATCTATCTATCCACTATCTACCAGTTACCGATCGAATTATTTATCTATCTATCTATCTATCTATCTATCTATCTATCTATCTATCTATCTATCTATCTATCTATCTATCTATCTATCTATCTA
>CM077650.1:55295021-55297521 GCA_039707465.1 Rhabdophis nuchalis
TCTATCTATCTATCTATCTATCTATCTATCTATCCATCCACTATCTACCAGTTACCGATCGAATTATTTCTCTATCTATCTATCTATCTATCTATCTATCTATCTATCTATCTATCTATCTATCTATCTATCTATTTATCTATCTATCTATCTATCCTCTATCTATCTATCCACTATCTACCAGTTAGCGATCGAATTATTTCTCTATCTATCTATCTATCTATCTATCTATCTATCTATCTATCTATCTATCTATCTATCTATCTATCTATCTATCTATCTATCTATCATCATCTACCTGGTTTTCATCTGTCTGTCTGCATTTCTGTCTTTCTGTCTTTCTGACTTTCTTTCTATCTATCTATCTATCTATCTATCTATCTATCTATCTATCTATCTATCTATCTATCTATCTATCTATCTATCTATCTATCTATCTATCTATCTATCTATCTATCTATCTATCTATCCACTATCTACCAGTTACCGATCGAATTATTTCTCTATCTATCTATCTATCTATCTATCTATCTATCTATCTATCTATCTATCTATCTATCTATCTATCTATCTATCTATCTATCTATCTATCTATCTATCTATCTATCATCTACCTGGTTTTCATCTGTCTGTCTGCCTTTCTGTCTTTCTATCTATCTATCTATCTATCTATCTATCTATCTATCTATCTATCTATCTATCTATCTATCTATCTATCTATCTATCTATCTATCTATCTATCTATCCACTATCTACCAGTTACCGATCGAATTATTTCTCTATCTATCTATCTATCTATCTATCTATCTATCTATCTATCTATCTATCTATCTATCTATCTATCTATCTATCATCTACCTGGTTTTCATCTGTCTGTCTGCATTTCTGTCTTTCTGTCTTTCTTTCTATCTATCTATCTATCTATCTATCTATCTATCTATCTATCTATCTATCTATCTATCTATCTATCATCTACCTGGTTTTCATCTGTCTGTCTGCATTTCTGTCTTTCTGTCTTTCTTTCTATCTATCTATCTATCTATCTATCTATCTATCTATCTATCTATCTATCTATCTATCTATCTATCTATTTATCTATCTATCTATCTATCCACTATCTACCAGTTACCGATCAAATTATTTCTCTATCTATCTATCTATCTATCTATCTATCTATCTATCTATCTATCTATCTATCTATCTATCTATCTATCTATCTATCTATCTATCTATCTATCTATTTATCTATCTATCTATCCTCTATCTATCTATCCACTATCTACCAGTTAGCGATCGAATTATTTCTCTATCTATCTATCTATCTATCTATCTATCTATCTATCTATCTATCCATCCATCCATCCATCCATCCATCCATCCATCCATCCATCCATCCATCCATCCATCCATCCATCCATCCATCCATCCATCTATCTATCTATCTATCTATCTATCTATCTATCTATCTATCATCTACCTGGTTTTCATCTGTCTGTCTGCATTTCTGTCTTTCTGTCTTTCTGTCTTTCTTTCTATCTATCTATCTATCTATCTATCTATCTATCTATCTATCTATCTATCTATCTATCTATCTATCTATCTATCTATCTATCCACTATCTACCAGTTACCGATCGAATTATTTCTCTATCTATCTATCTATCTATCTATCTATCTATCTATCTATCTATCTATCTATCTATCTATCTATCTATCTATCATCTACCTGGTTTTCATCTGTCTGTCTGCATTTCTGTCTTTCTGTCTTTCTATCTATCTATCTATCTATCTATCTATCTATCTATCTATCTATCTATCTATCTATCTATCTATCTATCTATCTATCTATCTATCCACTATCTACCAGTTACCGATCAAATTATTTCTCTATCTATCTATCTATCTATCTATCTATCTATCTATCTATCTATCTATCTATCTATCTATCTATCTATTTATCTATCTATCTATCTATCCTCTATCTATCTATCCACTATCTACCAGTTAGCGATCGAATTATTTCTCTATCTATCTATCTATCTATCTATCCATCCATCCATCCATCCATCCATCCATCCATCCATCCATCCATCCATCCATCCATCCATCCATCCATCCATCCATCCATCCATCCATCCATCCATCCATCCATCCATCTATCTATCTATCTATCTATCTATCTATCTATCTATCTATCTACATATCTGTCTGTCTGTTAGTCTGTCTGTTTTGCTGTCTGTCTGTCTGTCTATCTATCTATTTATCCATCCATCCATCCATCCATCTATTTATCTATCTATCTTTTATCAACTATCTACCATCCACACTATTTCTATCTATCTATCTATCTATCTATCTATCTATCTATCTATCTATCTATCTATCTATCTATCTATCTATCTATCTATCTATCTATCTATCTATCTATCTATCTACCCACCTATCTATCTATCTATCTATCTATCTATCTATCTATCTATCTATCTATCTATCTATCTATC
>CM077650.1:55330021-55335021 GCA_039707465.1 Rhabdophis nuchalis
TCTATCTATCTATCTATCTATCATCTACCTGGTTTTCATCTGTCTGTCTGCATTTCTGTCTTTCTGTCTTTCTTTCTATCTATCTATCTATCTATCTATCTATCTATCTATCTATCTATCTATCTATCTATCTATCTATTTATCTATCTATCTATCTATCTATCCACTATCTACCAGTTACCGATCAAATTATTTCTCTATCTATCTATCTATCTATCTATCTATCTATCTATCTATCTATCTATCTATCTATCTATCTATCTATCTATCTATCTATCTATCTATTTATCTATCTATCTATCCTCTATCTATCTATCCACTATCTACCAGTTAGCGATCGAATTATTTCTCTATCTATCTATCTATCTATCTATCCATCCATCCATCCATCCATCCATCCATCCATCCATCCATCCATCCATCCATCCATCCATCCATCCATCCATCCATCTATCTATCTATCTATCTATCTATCTATGTATCTATCTATCTATCTATCTATCTATCTATCTATCTATCTATCTATCTATCTATCTATCTATCTATCATCTACCTGGTTTTCATCTGTCTGTCTGCATTTCTGTCTTTCTGTCTTTCTTTCTATCTATCTATCTATCTATCTATCTATCTATCTATCTATCTATCTATCATCTACCTGGTTTTCATCTGTCTGTCTGCATTTCTGTCTTTCTGTCTTTCTATCTATCTATCTATCAATCTATCTATCTATCTATCTATCTATCTATCTATCTATCTATCTATCTATCTATCTATCTATCTATCTATCTATCCACTATCTACCAGTTACCGATCAAATTATTTCTCTATCTATCTATCTATCTATCTATCTATCTATCTATCTATCTATCTATCTATCTATCTATCTATCTATCTATCTATTTATCTATCTATCTATCTATCCTCTATCTATCTATCCACTATCTACCAGTTAGCGATCGAATTATTTCTCTATCTATCTATCTATCTATCTATCTATCTATCTATCTATCTATCTATCTATCTATCCATCCATCCATCCATCCATCCATCCATCCATCCATCCATCCATCCATCCATCCATCCATCCATCCATCTATCTATCTATCTATCTATCTATCTATCTATCTATCTATCTATCATCTACCTGGTTTTTATCTGTCTGTCTGCATTTCTGTCTTTCTGTCTTTCTGTCTTTCTTTCTATCTATCTATCTATCTATCTATCTATCTATCTATCTATCTATCTATCTATCTATCTATCTATCTATCTATCTATCTATCTATCTATCTATCTATCTATCTATCTATCTATCCACTATCTACCAGTTACCGATCGAATTATTTCTCTATCTATCTATCTATCTATCTATCTATCTATCTATCTATCTATCTATCTATCTATCTATCTATCTATCTATCTATCTATCTATCTATCTATCTATCCATCCACTATCTACCAGTTACCGATCGAATTATTTCTCTATCTATCTATCTATCTATCTATCTATCTATCTATCTATCTATCTATCTATCTATCTATCTATCTATCTATCTATCTATCTATCTATCTATCTATCTATCCTCTATCTATTTATCTATCTATCTATCTATCCTCTATCTATCTATCCACTATCTACCAGTTAGCGATCGAATTATTTCTCTATCTATCTATCTATCTATCTATCTATCTATCTATCTATCTATCTATCTATCTATCTATCTATCTATCTATCTATCTATCATCATCTACCTGGTTTTCATCTGTCTGTCTGCATTTCTGTCTTTCTGTCTTTCTGACTTTCTTTCTATCTATCTATCTATCTATCTATCTATCTATCTATCTATCTATCTATCTATCTATCTATCTATCTATCTATCTATCTATCTATCTATCCACTATCTACCAGTTACCGATCGAATTATTTCTCTATCTATCTATCTATCTATCTATCTATCTATCTATCTATCTATCTATCTATCTATCTATCTATCTATCTATCTATCTATCTATCTATCATCTACCTGGTTTTCATCTGTCTGTCTGCCTTTCTGTCTTTCTATCTATCTATCTATCTATCTATCTATCTATCTATCTATCTATCTATCTATCTATCTATCCACTATCTACCAGTTACCGATCGAATTATTTCTCTATCTATCTATCTATCTATCTATCTATCTATCTATCTATCTATCTATCTATCTATCTATCTATCTATCATCTACCTGGTTTTCATCTGTCTGTCTGCATTTCTGTCTTTCTGTCTTTCTTTCTATCTTTCTATCTATCTATCTATCTATCTATCTATCTATCTATCTATCTATCTATCTATCTATCTATCATCTACCTGGTTTTCATCTGTCTGTCTGCATTTCTGTCTTTCTGTCTTTCTTTCTATCTATCTATCTATCTATCTATCTATCTATCTATCTATCTATCTATCTATTTATCTATCTATCTATCTATCTATCCACTATCTACCAGTTACCGATCAAATTATTTCTCTATCTATCTATCTATCTATCTATCTATCTATCTATCTATCTATCTATCTATCTATCTATCTATCTATCTATCTATTTATCTATCTATCTATCCTCTATCTATCTATCCACTATCTACCAGTTAGCGATCGAATTATTTCTCTATCTATCTATCTATCTATCTATCCATCCATCCATCCATCCATCCATCCATCCATCCATCCATCCATCCATCCATCCATCCATCTATCTATCTATCTATCTATCTATCTATCTATCTATCATCTACCTGGTTTTCATCTGTCTGTCTGCATTTCTGTCTTTCTGTCTTTCTGTCTTTCTTTCTATCTATCTATCTATCTATCTATCTATCTATCTATCTATCTATCTATCTATCTATCTATCTATCTATCTATCTATCTATCTATCTATCTATCTATCTATCTATCTATCTATCCACTATCTACCAGTTACCGATCGAATTATTTCTCTATCTATCTATCTATCTATCTATCTATCTATCTATCTATCTATCTATCTATCTATCTATCTATCTATCATCTACCTGGTTTTCATCTGTCTGTCTGCATTTCTGTCTTTCTGTCTTTCTATCTATCTATCTATCTATCTATCTATCTATCTATCTATCTATCTATCTATCTATCTATCTATCTATCCACTATCTACCAGTTACCGATCAAATTATTTCTCTATCTATCTATCTATCTATCTATCTATCTATCTATCTATCTATCTATCTATCTATCTATCTATTTATCTATCTATCTATCTATCCTCTATCTATCTATCCACTATCTACCAGTTAGCGATCGAATTATTTCTCTATCTATCTATCTATCTATCTATCCATCCATCCATCCATCCATCCATCCATCCATCCATCCATCCATCCATCCATCCATCCATCCATCCATCTATCTATCTATCTATCTATCTATCTATCATCTACCTGGTTTTTATCTGTCTGTCTGCATTTCTGTCTTTCTGTCTTTCTGTCTTTCTTTCTATCTATCTATCTATCTATCTATCTATCTATCTATCTATCTATCTATCTATCTATCTATCTATCTATCTATCTATCTATTTATCTATGCACTATCTACCAGTTACCGATCGAATTATTTCTCTATCTATCTATCTATCTATCTATCTATCTATCTATCTATCTATCTATCTATCTATCTATCTATCTATCTATCTATCTATCTATCCACTATCTACCAGTTACCGATCGAATTATTTCTCTATCTATCTATCTATCTATCTATCTATCTATCTATCTATCTATCTATCTATCTATCTATCTATCTATCTATCATCTACCTGGTTTTCATCTGTCTGTCTGCCTTTCTGTCTTTCTTTCTATCTATCTATCTATCTATCTATCTATCTATCTATCTATCTATCTATCTATCTATCTATCTATCTATCTATCTATCTATCTATCCATCCACTATCTACCAGTTACCGATCGAATTATTTCTCTATCTATCTATCTATCTATCTATCTATCTATCTATCTATCTATCTATCTATCTATCTATCTATCTATCTATCTATCTATCTATCTATCTATCTACCCACCTATCTATCTATCTATCTATCTATCTATCTATCTATCTATCTATCTATCTATCTATCTATCTATCTATCTATCTATCTATCTATCTATCTATCTATCTATCTATCTACCCACCTATCTATCTATCTATCTATCTATCTATCTATCTATCTATCTATCTATCTATCTATCTATCTATCTATCTATCTATCTATCTATCTATCTATCTATCTATCTATCCATCCATCCATCCATCCATCCATCCATCCATCCATCCATCCATCCATCCATCCATCCATCCATCCATCCATCCATCTATCTATCTATCTATCTATCTATCTATCTATCTATCTATCTATCATCTACCTGGTTTTCATCTGTCTGTCTGCATTTCTGTCTTTCTGTCTTTCTGTCTTTCTTTCTATCTATCTATCTATCTATCTATCTATCTATCTATCTATCTATCTATCTATCTATCTATCTATCTATCTATCTATCTATCTATCTATCTATCTATCTATCCACTATCTACCAGTTACCGATCGAATTATTTCTCTATCTATCTATCTATCTATCTATCTATCTATCTATCTATCTATCTATCTATCTATCTATCTATCTATCTATCTATCTATCATCTACCTGGTTTTCATCTGTCTGTCTGCATTTCTGTCTTTCTGTCTTTCTATCTATCTATCTATCTATCTATCTATCTATCTATCTATCTATCTATCTATCTATCTATCCACTATCTACCAGTTACCGATCAAATTATTTCTCTATCTATCTATCTATCTATCTATCTATCTATCTATCTATCTATCTATCTATCTATCTATCTATCTATCTATCTATCTATCTATCTATCTACCCACCTATCTATCTATCTATCTATCTATCTATCTATCTATCTATCTATCTATCTATCTATCTAT
>CM077650.1:55357521-55360021 GCA_039707465.1 Rhabdophis nuchalis
TATCTATCTATCTATCTATCTATCTATCTATCCACTATCTACCAGTTACCGATCGAATTATTTCTCTATCTATCTATCTATCTATCTATCTATCTATCTATCTATCTATCTATCTATCTATCTATCTATCTATCCATCCACTATCTACCAGTTACCGATCGAATTATTTCTCTATCTATCTATCTATCTATCTATCTATCTATCTATCTATCTATCTATCTATCTATCTATCTATCTATCCTCTATCTATTTATCTATCTATCTATCTATCCTCTATCTATCTATCCACTATCTACCAGTTAGCGATCGAATTATTTCTCTATCTATCTATCTATCTATCTATCTATCTATCTATCTATCTATCTATCTATCTATCTATCTATCTATCTATCTATCTATCTATCTATCATCATCTACCTGGTTTTCATCTGTCTGTCTGCATTTCTGTCTTTCTGTCTTTCTGACTTTCTTTCTATCTATCTATCTATCTATCTATCTATCTATCTATCTATCTATCTATCTATCTATCTATCTATCTATCTATCTATCTATCTATCCACTATCTACCAGTTACCGATCGAATTATTTCTCTATCTATCTATCTATCTATCTATCTATCTATCTATCTATCTATCTATCTATCTATCTATCTATCTATCTATCATCTACCTGGTTTTCATCTGTCTGTCTGCCTTTCTGTCTTTCTATCTATCTATCTATCTATCTATCTATCTATCTATCTATCTATCCACTATCTACCAGTTACCGATCGAATTATTTCTCTATCTATCTATCTATCTATCTATCTATCTATCTATCTATCTATCTATCTATCTATCTATCTATCTATCATCTACCTGGTTTTCATCTGTCTGTCTGCATTTCTGTCTTTCTGTCTTTCTTTCTATCTATCTATCTATCTATCTATCTATCTATCTATCTATCTATCTATCTATCTATTTATCTATCTATCTATCTATCTATCCACTATCTACCAGTTACCGATCAAATTATTTCTCTATCTATCTATCTATCTATCTATCTATCTATCTATCTATCTATCTATCTATCTATCTATCTATCTATTTATCTATCTATCTATCCTCTATCTATCTATCCACTATCTACCAGTTAGCGATCGAATTATTTCTCTATCTATCTATCTATCTATCTATCCATCCATCCATCCATCCATCCATCCATCCATCCATCCATCCATCCATCCATCCATCCATCCATCCATCCATCCATCCATCCATCCATCCATCTATCTATCTATCTATCTATCTATCTATCTATCTATCTATCATCTACCTGGTTTTCATCTGTCTGTCTGCATTTCTGTCTTTCTGTCTTTCTTTCTATCTTTCTATCTATCTATCTATCTATCTATCTATCTATCTATCTATCTATCTATCTATCTATCTATCTATCTATCATCTACCTGGTTTTCATCTGTCTGTCTGCATTTCTGTCTTTCTGTCTTTCTTTCTATCTATCTATCTATCTATCTATCTATCTATCTATCTATCTATCTATCTATCTATCTATCTATCTATCTATTTATCTATCTATCTATCTATCTATCCACTATCTACCAGTTACCGATCAAATTATTTCTCTATCTATCTATCTATCTATCTATCTATCTATCTATTTATCTATCTATCTATCTATCTATCCACTATCTACCAGTTACCGATCAAATTATTTCTCTATCTATCTATCTATCTATCTATCTATCTATCTATCTATCTATCTATCTATCTATCTATCTATCTATCTATCTATCTATCTATCTATCTATCTATCATCTACCTGGTTTTCATCTGTCTGTCTGCATTTCTGTCTTTCTGTCTTTCTATCTATCTATCTATCTATCTATCTATCTATCTATCTATCTATCTATCTATCTATCTATCTATCTATCTATCTATCTATCTATCTATCCACTATCTACCAGTTACCGATCAAATTATTTCTCTATCTATCTATCTATCTATCTATCTATCTATCTATCTATCTATCTATCTATCTATCTATCTATCTATCTATCTATCTATCTATCTATTTATCTATCTATCTATCTATCCTCTATCTATCTATCCACTATCTACCAGTTAGCGATCGAATTATTTCTCTATCTATCTATCTATCTATCTATCTATCTATCTATCTATCTATCTATCTATCTATCTATCTATCTATCTATCTATCTATCCATCCATCCATCCATCCATCCATCCATCCATCCATCCATCCATCCATCCATCCATCCATCCATCCATCCATCCATCTATCTATCTATCTATCTATCTATCTATCTATCTATCTATCTATCTATCATCTACCTGGTTTTTATCTGTCTGTCTGCATTTCTGTCTTTCTGTCTTTCTGTCTTTCTTTCTATCTATCTATCTATCTATCTATCTATCTATCTATCTATCTATCTATCTATCTATCTATCTATCTATCTATCCACTATCTACCAGTTACCGAT
>CM077650.1:55365021-55367521 GCA_039707465.1 Rhabdophis nuchalis
CTATCTATCTATCTATCTATCTATCTATCTATCTATCTATCTATTTATCTATCTATCTATCTATCCTCTATCTATCTATCCACTATCTACCAGTTAGCGATCGAATTATTTCTCTATCTATCTATCTATCTATCTATCCATCCATCCATCCATCCATCCATCCATCCATCCATCCATCCATCCATCCATCCATCCATCCATCCATCCATCTATCTATCTATCTATCTATCTATCTATCATCTACCTGGTTTTTATCTGTCTGTCTGCATTTCTGTCTTTCTGTCTTTCTGTCTTTCTTTCTATCTATCTATCTATCTATCTATCTATCTATCTATCTATCTATCTATCTATCTATCTATCTATCTATCTATCTATCTATCTATCTATCTATCTATCTATCTATGCACTATCTACCAGTTACCGATCGAATTATTTCTCTATCTATCTATCTATCTATCTATCTATCTATCTATCTATCTATCTATCTATCTATCTATCTATCTATCTATCTATCTATCTATCTATCTATCTATCTATCTATCTATCTATCTATGCACTATCTACCAGTTACCGATCGAATTATTTCTCTATCTATCTATCTATCTATCTATCTATCTATCTATCTATCTATCTATCTATCTATCTATCTATCTATCATCTACCTGGTTTTCATCTGTCTGTCTGCCTTTCTGTCTTTCTTTCTATCTATCTATCTATCTATCTATCTATCTATCTATCTATCTATCTATCTATCTATCCACTATCTACCAGTTACCGATCGAATTATTTCTCTATCTATCTATCTATCTATCTATCTATCTATCTATCTATCTATCTATCTATCTATCTATCTATCTATCTATCTATCTATCTATCTATCTATCATCTACCTGGTTTTCATCTGTCTGTCTGCATTTCTGTCTTTCTGTCTTTCTTTCTATCTATCTATCTATCTATCTATCTATCTATCTATCTATCTATCTATCTATCTATCTATCTATCTATCTATCTATCTATCTATCTATCTATCTATCATCTACCTGGTTTTCATCTGTCTGTCTGCATTTCTGTCTTTCTGTCTTTCTATCTATCTATCTATCTATCTATCTATCTATCTATCTATCTATCTATCTATCTATCTATCTATCTATCTATCTATCCACTATCTACCAGTTACCGATCAAATTATTTCTCTATCTATCTATCTATCTATCTATCTATCTATCTATCTATCTATCTATCTATCTATCTATCTATCTATCTATCTATCTATCTATCTATCTATCTATCTATCTATCTATCTATCCTCTATCTATCTATCCACTATCTACCAGTTAGCGATCGAATTATTTCTCTATCTATCTATCTATCTATCTATCCATCCATCCATCCATCCATCCATCCATCCATCCATCCATCCATCCATCCATCCATCCATCCATCCATCCATCCATCCATCTATCTATCTATCTATCTATCTATCTATCATCTACCTGGTTTTTATCTGTCTGTCTGCATTTCTGTCTTTCTGTCTTTCTGTCTTTCTTTCTATCTATCTATCTATCTATCTATCTATCTATCTATCTATCTATCTATCTATCTATCTATCTATCTATCTATCTATCTATCTATCTATCTATCTATGCACTATCTACCAGTTACCGATCGAATTATTTCTCTATCTATCTATCTATCTATCTATCTATCTATCTATCTATCTATCTATCTATCTATCTATCTATCTATCTATCTATCTATCCACTATCTACCAGTTACCGATCGAATTATTTCTCTATCTATCTATCTATCTATCTATCTATCTATCTATCTATCTATCTATCTATCTATCTATCTATCTATCTATCTATCATCTACCTGGTTTTCATCTGTCTGTCTGCCTTTCTGTCTTTCTTTCTATCTATCTATCTATCTATCTATCTATCTATCTATCTATCTATCTATCTATCTATCTATCTATCTATCTATCTATCTATCTATCCACTATCTACCAGTTACCGATCGAATTATTTCTCTATCTATCTATCTATCTATCTATCTATCTATCTATCTATCTATCTATCTATCTATCTATCTATCTATCTATCTATCTATCATCTACCTGGTTTTCATCTGTCTGTCTGCATTTCTGTCTTTCTGTCTTTCTTTCTATCTATCTATCTATCTATCTATCTATCTATCTATCTATCTATCTATCTATCTATCTATCTATCTATCTATCATCTACCTGGTTTTCATCTGTCTGTCTGCATTTCTGTCTTTCTGTCTTTCTTTCTATCTATCTATCTATCTATCTATCTATCTATCTATCTATCTATCTATCTATCTATCTATCTATCTATCCACTATCTACCAGTTACCGATCAAATTATTTCTCTATCTATCTATCTATCTATCTATCTATCTATCTATCTATCTATCTATCTATCTATCTATCTATCTATCTATCTATCTATCTATTTATCTATCTATCTATCCTCTA
>CM077650.1:55380021-55382521 GCA_039707465.1 Rhabdophis nuchalis
ATCTATCTATCTATCTATCTATCTATCTATCTATCTATCTATCTATCTATCTATCTATCTATCTATCTATCTATCCACTATCTACCAGTTACCGATCGAATTATTTCTCTATCTATCTATCTATCTATCTATCTATCTATCTATCTATCTATCTATCTATCTATCTATCTATCTATCTATCTATCTATCATCTACCTGGTTTTCATCTGTCTGTCTGCATTTCTGTCTTTCTGTCTTTCTTTCTATCTATCTATCTATCTATCTATCTATCTATCTATCTATCTATCTATCTATCTATCTATCTATCTATCATCTACCTGGTTTTCATCTGTCTGTCTGCATTTCTGTCTTTCTGTCTTTCTTTCTATCTATCTATCTATCTATCTATCTATCTATCTATCTATCTATCTATCTATCTATCTATCTATCTATCTATCTATCTATCCACTATCTACCAGTTACCGATCAAATTATTTCTCTATCTATCTATCTATCTATCTATCTATCTATCTATCTATCTATCTATCTATCTATCTATCTATCTATCTATCTATCTATCTATCTATCTATTTATCTATCTATCTATCCTCTATCTATCTATCCACTATCTACCAGTTAGCGATCGAATTATTTCTCTATCTATCTATCTATCTATCTATCTATCTATCTATCTATCTATCTATCTATCCATCCATCCATCCATCCATCCATCCATCCATCCATCCATCCATCCATCCATCCATCCATCCATCCATCCATCCATCCATCCATCCATCCATCCATCCATCCATCTATCTATCTATCTATCTATCTATCTATCTATCTATCATCTACCTGGTTTTCATCTGTCTGTCTGCATTTCTGTCTTTCTGTCTTTCTGTCTTTCTTTCTATCTATCTATCTATCTATCTATCTATCTATCTATCTATCTATCTATCTATCTATCTATCTATTTATCTATCTATCTATCTATCCTCTATCTATCTATCCACTATCTACCAGTTAGCGATCGAATTATTTCTCTATCTATCTATCTATCTATCTATCTATCTATCTATCTATCTATCTATCTATCTATCTATCTATCTATCTATCTATCTATCTATCTATCTATCTATCTATCTATCATCTACCTGGTTTTCATCTGTCTGTCTGCATTTCTGTCTTTCTGTCTTTCTTTCTATCTATCTATCTATCTATCTATCTATCTATCTATCTATCTATCATCTACCTGGTTTTCATCTGTCTGTCTGCATTTCTGTCTTTCTGTCTTTCTTTCTATCTATCTATCTATCTATCTATCTATCTATCTATCTATCTATCTATCTATCTATCTATCATCTACCTAGTTTTCATCTGTCTGTCTGCATTTCTGTCTTTCTGTCTTTCTTTCTATCTATCTATCTATCTATCTATCTATCTATCTATCTATCTATCTATCTATCTATCTATCTATCTATCTATCTATCCACTATCTACCAGTTACCGATCAAATTATTTCTCTATCTATCTATCTATCTATCTATCTATCTATCTATCTATCTATCTATCTATCTATCTATCTATCTATCTATTTATCTATCTATCTATCTATCTATCCTCTATCTATCTATCCACTATCTACCAGTTAGCGATCGAATTATTTCTCTATCTATCTATCTATCTATCTATCTATCCATCCATCCATCCATCCATCCATCCATCCATCCATCCATCCATCCATCCATCCATCCATCCATCCATCCATCCATCCATCTATCTATCTATCTATCTATCTATCTATCTATCTATCTATCCACTATCTACCAGTTACCGATCGAATTATTTCTCTATCTATCTATCTATCTATCTATCTATCTATCTATCTATCTATCTATCTATCTATCTATCTATCTATCTATCTATCTATCTATCTATCTATCTATCTATCTATCTATCCACTATCTACCAGTTACCGATCGAATTATTTCTCTATCTATCTATCTATCTATCTATCTATCTATCTATCTATCTATCTATCTATCTATCTATCTATCTATCTATCATCTACCTGGTTTTCATCTGTCTGTCTGCCTTTCTGTCTTTCTATCTATCTATCTATCTATCTATCTATCTATCTATCTATCTATCTATCTATCCACTATCTACCAGTTACCGATCGAATTATTTCTCTATCTATCTATCTATCTATCTATCTATCTATCTATCTATCTATCTATCTATCTATCTATCTATCTATCTATCTATCTATCTATCTATCATCTACCTGGTTTTCATCTGTCTGTCTGCATTTCTGTCTTTCTGTCTTTCTTTCTATCTTTCTATCTATCTATCTATCTATCTATCTATCTATCTATCTATCTATCTATCTATCTATCATCTACCTGGTTTTCATCTGTCTGTCTGCATTTCTGTCTTTCTGTCTTTCTTTCTATCTATCTATCTATCTATCTATCTATCTATCTATCTATCTATCTATCTATCTATCTATCTATCTATC
>CM077650.1:55387521-55395021 GCA_039707465.1 Rhabdophis nuchalis
CTATCTATCTATCTATCTATCTATCTATCTATCTATTTATCTATCTATCTATCTATCCTCTATCTATCTATCCACTATCTACCAGTTAGCGATCGAATTATTTCTCTATCTATCTATCTATCTATCTATCTATCTATCTATCTATCTATCTATCTATCTATCTATCTATCTATCTATCATCTACCTGGTTTTCATCTGTCTGTCTGCATTTCTGTCTTTCTGTCTTTCTTTCTATCTATCTATCTATCTATCTATCTATCTATCTATCTATCTATCTATCTATCATCTACCTGGTTTTCATCTGTCTGTCTGCATTTCTGTCTTTCTGTCTTTCTTTCTATCTATCTATCTATCTATCTATCTATCTATCTATCTATCTATCTATCATCTACCTAGTTTTCATCTGTCTGTCTGCATTTCTGTCTTTCTGTCTTTCTTTCTATCTATCTATCTATCTATCTATCTATCTATCTATCTATCTATCTATCTATCTATCTATCTATCTATCTATCTATCTATCTATCTATCTATCTATCTATCCACTATCTACCAGTTACCGATCAAATTATTTCTCTATCTATCTATCTATCTATCTATCTATCTATCTATCTATCTATCTATCTATCTATCTATCTATCTATCTATCTATCTATCTATTTATCTATCTATCTATCTATCTATCCTCTATCTATCTATCCACTATCTACCAGTTAGCGATCGAATTATTTCTCTATCTATCTATCTATCTATCTATCTATCCATCCATCCATCCATCCATCCATCCATCCATCCATCCATCCATCCATCCATCCATCCATCCATCCATCCATCCATCCATCTATCTATCTATCTATCTATCTATCTATCTATCTATCTATCCACTATCTACCAGTTACCGATCGAATTATTTCTCTATCTATCTATCTATCTATCTATCTATCTATCTATCTATCTATCTATCTATCTATCTATCTATCTATCTATCTATCTATCTATCTATCTATCTATCTATCCACTATCTACCAGTTACCGATCGAATTATTTCTCTATCTATCTATCTATCTATCTATCTATCTATCTATCTATCTATCTATCTATCTATCTATCTATCTATCTATCTATCTATCTATCATCTACCTGGTTTTCATCTGTCTGTCTGCCTTTCTGTCTTTCTATCTATCTATCTATCTATCTATCTATCTATCTATCTATCTATCTATCTATCTATCTATCCACTATCTACCAGTTACCGATCGAATTATTTCTCTATCTATCTATCTATCTATCTATCTATCTATCTATCTATCTATCTATCTATCTATCTATCTATCTATCTATCTATCTATCTATCTATCTATCTATCATCTACCTGGTTTTCATCTGTCTGTCTGCATTTCTGTCTTTCTGTCTTTCTTTCTATCTTTCTATCTATCTATCTATCTATCTATCTATCTATCTATCTATCTATCTATCTATCTATCATCTACCTGGTTTTCATCTGTCTGTCTGCATTTCTGTCTTTCTGTCTTTCTTTCTATCTATCTATCTATCTATCTATCTATCTATCTATCTATCTATCTATCTATCTATCTATCTATTTATCTATCTATCTATCTATCTATCCACTATCTACCAGTTACCGATCAAATTATTTCTCTATCTATCTATCTATCTATCTATCTATCTATCTATCTATCTATCTATCTATCTATCTATCTATCTATCTATCTATCTATTTATCTATCTATCTATCCTCTATCTATCTATCCACTATCTACCAGTTAGCGATCGAATTATTTCTCTATCTATCTATCTATCTATCTATCCATCCATCCATCCATCCATCCATCCATCCATCCATCCATCCATCCATCCATCCATCCATCCATCCATCCATCCATCCATCCATCCATCCATCCATCCATCCATCCATCCATCCATCCATCTATCTATCTATCTATCTATCTATCTATCTATCTATCTATCATCTACCTGGTTTTCATCTGTCTGTCTGCATTTCTGTCTTTCTGTCTTTCTGTCTTTCTTTCTATCTATCTATCTATCTATCTATCTATCTATCTATCTATCTATCTATCTATCTATCTATCTATCTATCTATCTATCTATCTATCTATCTATCTATCTATCTATCTATCTATCCACTATCTACCAGTTACCGATCGAATTATTTCTCTATCTATCTATCTATCTATCTATCTATCTATCTATCTATCTATCTATCTATCTATCTATCTATCTATCTATCTATCTATCTATCTATCTATCATCTACCTGGTTTTCATCTGTCTGTCTGCATTTCTGTCTTTCTGTCTTTCTATCTATCTATCTATCTATCTATCTATCTATCTATCTATCTATCTATCTATCTATCTATCTATCTATCTATCTATCTATCTATCCACTATCTACCAGTTACCGATCAAATTATTTCTCTATCTATCTATCTATCTATCTATCTATCTATCTATCTATCTATCTATCTATCTATCTATCTATCTATTTATCTATCTATCTATCTATCCTCTATCTATCTATCCACTATCTACCAGTTAGCGATCGAATTATTTCTCTATCTATCTATCTATCTATCTATCCATCCATCCATCCATCCATCCATCCATCCATCCATCCATCCATCCATCCATCCATCCATCCATCCATCCATCCATCTATCTATCTATCTATCTATCTATCTATCTATCATCTACCTGGTTTTTATCTGTCTGTCTGCATTTCTGTCTTTCTGTCTTTCTGTCTTTCTTTCTATCTATCTATCTATCTATCTATCTATCTATCTATCTATCTATCTATCTATCTATCTATCTATCTATCTATCTATCTATCTATGCACTATCTACCAGTTACCGATCGAATTATTTCTCTATCTATCTATCTATCTATCTATCTATCTATCTATCTATCTATCTATCTATCTATCTATCTATCTATCTATCTATCTATCTATCTATCTATCTATCCACTATCTACCAGTTACCGATCGAATTATTTCTCTATCTATCTATCTATCTATCTATCTATCTATCTATCTATCTATCTATCTATCTATCTATCTATCTATCTATCTATCTATCTATCTATCATCTACCTGGTTTTCATCTGTCTGTCTGCCTTTCTGTCTTTCTTTCTATCTATCTATCTATCTATCTATCTATCTATCTATCTATCTATCTATCTATCTATCTATCTATCTATCTATCTATCTATCTATCTATCTATCTATCCACTATCTACCAGTTACCGATCGAATTATTTCTCTATCTATCTATCTATCTATCTATCTATCTATCTATCTATCTATCTATCTATCTATCTATCTATCTATCTATCTATCTATCATCTACCTGGTTTTCATCTGTCTGTCTGCATTTCTGTCTTTCTGTCTTTCTTTCTATCTATCTATCTATCTATCTATCTATCTATCTATCTATCTATCTATCTATCTATCTATCTATCATCTACCTGGTTTTCATCTGTCTGTCTGCATTTCTGTCTTTCTGTCTTTCTATCTATCTATCTATCTATCTATCTATCTATCTATCTATCTATCTATCTATCTATCTATCTATCTATCTATCTATCCACTATCTACCAGTTACCGATCAAATTATTTCTCTATCTATCTATCTATCTATCTATCTATCTATCTATCTATCTATCTATCTATCTATCTATCTATCTATCTATCTATCCACTATCTACCAGTTAGCGATCGAATTATTTCTCTATCTATCTATCTATCTATCTATCCATCCATCCATCCATCCATCCATCCATCCATCCATCCATCCATCCATCCATCCATCCATCCATCCATCCATCCATCCATCCATCTATCTATCTATCTATCTATCTATCTATCATCTACCTGGTTTTTATCTGTCTGTCTGCATTTCTGTCTTTCTGTCTTTCTGTCTTTCTTTCTATCTATCTATCTATCTATCTATCTATCTATCTATCTATCTATCTATCTATCTATCTATCTATCTATCTATCTATCTATCTATCTATCTATCTATCTATCTATCTATCTATCTATCTATCTATCTATGCACTATCTACCAGTTACCGATCGAATTATTTCTCTATCTATCTATCTATCTATCTATCTATCTATCTATCTATCTATCTATCTATCTATCTATCTATCTATCTATCTATCTATCTATCTATCTATCTATCTATCTATCTATCCACTATCTACCAGTTACCGATCGAATTATTTCTCTATCTATCTATCTATCTATCTATCTATCTATCTATCTATCTATCTATCTATCTATCTATCTATCTATCATCTACCTGGTTTTCATCTGTCTGTCTGCCTTTCTGTCTTTCTTTCTATCTATCTATCTATCTATCTATCTATCTATCTATCTATCTATCTATCTATCTATCTATCTATCTATCTATCTATCTATCTATCTATCTATCTATCCACTATCTACCAGTTACCGATCGAATTATTTCTCTATCTATCTATCTATCTATCTATCTATCTATCTATCTATCTATCTATCTATCTATCTATCTATCTATCATCTACCTGGTTTTCATCTGTCTGTCTGCATTTCTGTCTTTCTGTCTTTCTTTCTATCTATCTATCTATCTATCTATCTATCTATCTATCTATCTATCTATCTATCTATCTATCTATCTATCTATCTATCATCTACCTGGTTTTCATCTGTCTGTCTGCATTTCTGTCTTTCTGTCTTTCTTTCTATCTATCTATCTATCTATCTATCTATCTATCTATCTATCTATCTATCTATCTATCTATCTATCTATCTATCTATCTATCTATCCACTATCTACCAGTTACCGATCAAATTATTTCTCTATCTATCTATCTATCTATCTATCTATCTATCTATCTATCTATCTATCTATCTATCTATCTATCTATCTATCTATCTATTTATCTATCTATCTATCCTCTATCTATCTATCCACTATCTACCAGTTAGCGATCGAATTATTTCTCTATCTATCTATCTATCTATCTATCTATCTATCTATCTATCTATCTATCTATCTATCTATCTATCCATCCATCCATCCATCCATCCATCCATCCATCCATCCATCCATCCATCCATCCATCCATCCATCCATCCATCCATCCATCCATCCATCCATCCATCTATCTATCTATCTATCTATCTATCTATCTATCTATCTATCATCTACCTGGTTTTCATCTGTCTGTCTGCATTTCTGTCTTTCTGTCTTTCTGTCTTTCTTTCTATCTATCTATCTATCTATCTATCTATCTATCTATCTATCTATCTATCTATCTATCTATCTATCTATCTATCTATCTATCTATCTATCTATCTATCTATCTATTTATCTATCTATCTATCTATCCTCTATCTATCTATCCACTATCTACCAGTTAGCGATCGAATTATTTCTCTATCTATCTATCTATCTATCTATCTATCTATCTATCTATCTATCTATCTATCTATCTATCTATCTATCTATCTATCTATCTATCTATCATCTACCTGGTTTTCATCTGTCTGTCTGCATTTCTGTCTTTCTGTCTTTCTTTCTATCTATCTATCTATCTATCTATCTATCTATCTATCTATCTATCTATCTATCTATCTATCTATCTATCTATCTATCATCTACCTGGTTTTCATCTGTCTGTCTGCATTTCTGTCTTTCTGTCTTTCTTTCTATCTATCTATCTATCTATCTATCTATCTATCTATCTATCTATCTATCTATCTATCTATCATCTACCTAGTTTTCATCTGTCTGTCTGCATTTCTGTCTTTCTGTCTTTCTTTCTATCTATCTATCTATCTATCTATCTATCTATCTATCTATCTATCTATCTATCTATCTATCTATCTATCTATCTATCTATCTATCTATCTATCTATCCACTATCTACCAGTTACCGATCAAATTATTTCTCTATCTATCTATCTATCTATCTATCTATCTATCTATCTATCTATCTATCTATCTATCTATCTATCTATCTATCTATCTATCTATCTATTTATCTATCTATCTATCCTCTATCTATCTATCCACTATCTACCAGTTAGCGATCGAATTATTTCTCTATCTATCTATCTATCTATCTATCTATCCATCCATCCATCCATCCATCCATCCATCCATCCATCCATCCATCCATCCATCCATCCATCCATCCATCCATCCATCCATCCATCCATCCATCTATCTATCTATCTATCTATCTATCTATCTATCTATCTATCTATCTATCTATCCACTATCTACCAGTTACCGATCGAATTATTTCTCTATCTATCTATCTATCTATCTATCTATCTATCTATCTATCTATCTATCTATCTATCTATCTATCTATCTATCTATCTATCATCTACCTGGTTTTCATCTGTCTGTCTGCCTTTCTGTCTTTCTTTCTATCTATCTATCTATCTATCTATCTATCTATCTATCTATCTATCTATCTATCTATCTATCTATCTATCTATCTATCTATCTATCCACTATCTACCAGTTACCGATCGAATTATTTTTCTATCTATCTATCTATCTATCTATCTATCTATCTATCTATCTATCTATCTATCTATCTATCTATCTATCTATCTATCTATCATCTACCTGGTTTTCATCTGTCTGTCTGCATTTCTGTCTTTCTGTCTTTCTATCTATCTATCTATCTATCTATCTATCTATCTATCTATCTATCTATCTATCTATCTATCTATCTATCTATCTATCTATCATCTACCTGGTTTTCATCTGTCTGTCTGCATTTCTGTCTTTCTGTCTTTCTTTCTATCTATCTATCTATCTATCTATCTATCTATCTATCTATCTATCTATCTATCTATCTATCTATCTATCTATCCACTATCTACCAGTTACCGATCAAATTATTTCTCTATCTATCTATCTATCTATCTATCTATCTATCTATCTATCTATCTATCTATCTATCTATCTATCTATCTATCTATCTATCTATCTATTTATCTATCTATCTATCCTCTATCTATCTATCCACTATCTACCAGTTAGCGATCGAATTATTTCTCTATCTATCTATCTATCTATCTATCTATCTATCTATCCATCCATCCATCCATCCATCCATCCATCCATCCATCCATCCATCCATCCATCCATCCATCCATCCATCCATCCATCCATCCATCCATCCATCTATCTATCTATCTATCTATCTATCTATCTATCTATCATCTACCTGGTTTTCATCTGTCTGTCTGCATTTCTGTCTTTCTGTCTTTCTGTCTTTCTTTCTATCTATCTATCTATCATCTATCTATCTATCTATCTATCTATCTATCTATCTATCTATCTATCTATCTATCTATCTATCTATCTATTTATCTATCTATCTATCTATCCTCTATCTATCTATCCACTATCTACCAGTTAGCGATCGAATTATTTCTCTATCTATCTATCTAT
>CM077650.1:55407521-55412521 GCA_039707465.1 Rhabdophis nuchalis
TCTATCTATCTATCTATCTATCTATCTATCTATCTATCTATCTATCTATCTATCTATCTATCATCTACCTGGTTTTCATCTGTCTGTCTGCATTTCTGTCTTTCTGTCTTTCTTTCTATCTATCTATCTATCTATCTATCTATCTATCTATCTATCTATCTATCTATCTATCTATCTATCTATCTATCTATCTATCTATCCACTATCTACCAGTTACCGATCAAATTATTTCTCTATCTATCTATCTATCTATCTATCTATCTATCTATCTATCTATCTATCTATCTATCTATCTATCTATCTATCTATCTATCTATTTATCTATCTATCTATCCTCTATCTATCTATCCACTATCTACCAGTTAGCGATCGAATTATTTCTCTATCTATCTATCTATCTATCTATCTATCTATCTATCTATCTATCTATCTATCTATCTATCCATCCATCCATCCATCCATCCATCCATCCATCCATCCATCCATCCATCCATCCATCCATCCATCCATCCATCCATCTATCTATCTATCTATCTATCTATCTATCTATCTATCCACTATCTACCAGTTACCGATCGAATTATTTCTCTATCTATCTATCTATCTATCTATCTATCTATCTATCTATCTATCTATCTATCTATCTATCTATCTATCTATCATCTACCTGGTTTTCATCTGTCTGTCTGCCTTTCTGTCTTTCTTTCTATCTATCTATCTATCTATCTATCTATCTATCTATCTATCTATCTATCTATCTATCTATCTATCTATCTATCTATCTATCTATTTATCTATCTATCTATCTATCCTCTATCTATCTATCCACTATCTACCAGTTCGCGATCGAATTATTTCTCTATCTATCTATCTATCTATCTATCTATCTATCTATCTATCTATCTATCTATCATCTACCTGGTTTTCATCTGTCTGTCTGCATTTCTGTCTTTCTGTCTTTCTTTCTATCTATCTATCTATCTATCTATCTATCTATCTATCTATCTATCTATCTATCTATCTATCATCTACCTGGTTTTCATCTGTCTGTCTGCATTTCTGTCTTTCTGTCTTTCTTTCTATCTATCTATCTATCTATCTATCTATCTATCTATCTATCTATCTATCATCTACCTGGTTTTCATCTGTCTGTCTGCATTTCTGTCTTTCTTTCTATCTATCTATCTATCTATCTATCTATCTATCTATCTATCTATCTATCTATCTATCTATCTATCTATCTATCTATCTATCTATCCACTATCTACCAGTTACCGATCAAATTATTTCTCTATCTATCTATCTATCTATCTATCTATCTATCTATCTATCTATCTATCTATCTATCTATCTATCTATTTATCTATCTATCTATCCTCTATCTATCTATCCACTATCTACCAGTTAGCGATCGAATTATTTCTCTATCTATCTATCTATCTATCTATCTATCCATCCATCCATCCATCCATCCATCCATCCATCCATCCATCCATCCATCCATCCATCCATCCATCCATCCATCCATCTATCTATCTATCTATCTATCTATCTATCTATCTATCTATCTATCTATCCACTATCTACCAGTTACCGATCGAATTATTTCTCTATCTATCTATCTATCTATCTATCTATCTATCTATCTATCTATCTATCTATCTATCTATCTATCTATCTATCTATCTATCATCTACCTGGTTTTCATCTGTCTGTCTGCCTTTCTGTCTTTCTTTCTATCTATCTATCTATCTATCTATCTATCTATCTATCTATCTATCTATCTATCTATCTATCTATCTATCTATCTATCTATCTATCATCTACCTGGTTTTCATCTGTCTGTCTGCATTTCTGTCTTTCTGTCTTTCTTTCTATCTATCTATCTATCTATCTATCTATCTATCTATCTATCTATCTATCTATCTATCATCTACCTGGTTTTCATCTGTCTGTCTGCATTTCTGTCTTTCTGTCTTTCTTTCTATCTATCTATCTATCTATCTATCTATCTATCTATCTATCTATCTATCTATCTATCTATCTATCTATCTATCTATCTATCTATCCACTATCTACCAGTTACCGATCAAATTATTTCTCTATCTATCTATCTATCTATCTATCTATCTATCTATCTATCTATCTATCTATCTATCTATCTATCTATCTATCTATCTATCTATCTATCTATCTATCCTCTATCTATCTATCCACTATCTACCAGTTAGCGATCGAATTATTTCTCTATCTATCTATCTATCTATCTATCTATCTATCTATCTATCTATCTATCTATCTATCTATCTATCTATCTATCTATCTATCTATCTTTTTTTTTTTTATTGAAAAAGTTTTATTGGTTTTACATTTTTTAACAGGATAGGGTAATGGTTAGAAAGAAATTTTGAGAGCATTCACGTCAGAGTCGTCGGACCTTCCGAGACCTCAAAATACACATTAAAAAAAAGTTAACATAGAAAACATTTTCCATACCACTACAAGATGAAAGCAAGTACATTTACCTAAATTCTCCCTTCCATGCTGTCAGACATTTACAAAAAGTCCGGATAGAAATATTATACAAAATTGTTCAAGAAAAATCAAGGCAAAGTTATTTTTTTGATCTAAGTCTTTTGGCTATTGTATCTTCTTTCTCTCCCCCCTGGCCCCCCGCGGGCGGGGCCGTGACCCCCTCCGTCCCCCCTGAATCTTCCCCCAGGGCAGAGGAATGTTTTTTAAGAAAGGCTTCCGCCTCAGCAACTGTTTTAATCCTCACTCTTCCTCCTTCCCAGAACACCAGCATCCCTTCGGGTGTCACCCACTTGAACCAAATCCCGTGATCAAACAATGTTTTAGACAAGAAGGAAAATTTCCGTCTTGCATCTCGAATCTTTCTAGGAATCTGCTTCAAGATAGTGACCGTTTTTAGTTGGTAAATTAATGGACTTTCTCTCTGCAATTTCAGGATTTCCTCTCTGGTTGACCTTCTAACAAATTTCACATGTATCTCTCTAGGCACTTCATTCATCCTGGCATATGCAGAATTAATTCTATAGGCTAGGTCAATGTCCCCCCTGATCTCATCCTTAGGTTTTTGTAAATAGTCTGCTAAAATTGTACTCATAAGATCAGGTAGGCATTCACCAGATTCCTCAAGAACATTCTGAAATCTCAAAAAATATGTCATTCTTTCCATATCTATCCTAGACACATGCCCATTTATTTCCCCCACCTCATTAGAAACATTTTTAATCTCTCCCTTAGCCCCCTCCAGCCCTCCTTCCAATTCTTCATTCTTCTGTGTATTCTCCAACACTTGCTTCCGGGTATCCAATAGTTCCTTTTTAAAAGTACTATTTTCAGCCCTCTGGGCCTTTATTTCTAATATCAAAGTTTGCATAGAAGTTTCAAGAGAAGCCATCCTTTGTTCCAAATTTACAAGTGCTGCTTCTTGTGCCATGGTTAAAAGTTCACTGCCACCAAGATGGCGTTTTCCGGGTGGGGCTGGTGGGGCAAACCAGGAGCTCAGTTCAGTTCAGGGCTGTGAAGTTGCAAACCATTCAGAAACCAAAAGAGACACAATTTCCCAAATCAGCAAATAATAATAACGAAGGTATTCCAGAGAAGAAGTCACAAATCCATCAAAAGAAAAAAAATTTCAAAAATCCAGAGAGAGTCCTGCTTTCAAAGAGACGCTGGAAATTTTCCTTAGTTGAAATAGTCAGGCAAGGGACAAAGTGAAGCCACTTCCACCGCCCATCTCGCAGCCAGAGGGAGAGAGTAGCAAAAAAAAGAAATTTTTTAAGCTCAGCCAGACCTAGAAACAATGTTGCAGAAAGTCACAATCCACTTTCCCTTGTTAAAGACCGTCCGGAGTGAAAGTTTCCGCTTTCTCTTTGCAGAGAAGCCATTTTAACGTGCCGCTTAAATCCGAGGGGGGTTTTTTTAAAATTAAACACCCCCCTCCCAGTCCGTTCAGCCTGGCTGGCAGCAAGGAAAAAAAGGTGTCCTTTTAAACTCACTCTCTCTCGCAGCTGAAGCCTCGGCGATCCGCCCGATCTCTCCGTTCAGCCCTCTCCATTAAAGCGAATGGCACCGACAGCCGTTGGGGAAGGAAAAAACCCCCGCTAGCATGTTCCTCTCCTCCTAGGTCGCAGAGAGGAGCGCCCTCCCCACCGCCGTGACGAGGGCCGCTCCCTCTGAGCCGACCCTGCGGGAAACCTCCGGTAACCGGAGAGTTTCGCCCCCCTGGGGGGGCAGAAAAGGCAACAAAGCGGCGAGCGAGCCCTAGGCTCGCCCGTCTCCGCTGGAGCCGGATACCGGAAGTCTATCTATCTATCTATCTATCTATCCATCCATCCATCCATCCATCCATCCATCCATCCATCCATCCATCCATCCATCTATCTATCTATCTATCTATCTATCTATCTATCTATCTATCATCTACCTGGTTTTCATCTGTCTGTCTGCATTTCTGTCTTTCTGTCTTTCTGTCTTTCTTTCTTTCTTTCTATCTATCTATCTATCTATCTATCTATCTATCTATCTATCTATCTATCTATCTATCTATCTATCTATCTATCTATCTATCTATCTATCTATCTATTTATCTATCTATCTATCTATCCTCTATCTATCTATCCACTATCTACCAGTTAGCGATCGAATTATTTCTCTATCTATCTATCTATCTATCTATCTATCTATCTATCTATCTATCTATCTATCTATCTATCTATCTATCATCTACCTGGTTTTCATCTGTCTGTCTGCATTTCTGTCTTTCTGTCTTTCTTTCTATCTATCTATCTATCTATCTATCTATCTATCTATCTATCTATCTATCTATCTATCTATCTATCTATCTATCATCTACCTGGTTTTCATCTGTCTGTCTGCATTTCTGTCTTTCTGTCTTTCTTTCTATCTATCTATCTATCTATCTATCTATCTATCTATCTATCTATCTATCTATCTATCTATCTATCTATCAT
>CM077650.1:55445021-55447521 GCA_039707465.1 Rhabdophis nuchalis
TCTATCTATCTATCTATCTATCTATCTATCTATCATCTACCTGGTTTTCATCTGTCTGTCTGCATTTCTGTCTTTCTGTCTTTCTTTCTATCTATCTATCTATCTATCTATCTATCTATCTATCTATCTATCTATCTATCTATCTATCTATCATCTACCTGGTTTTCATCTGTCTGTCTGCATTTCTGTCTTTCTGTCTTTCTGTCTTTCTATCTATCTATCTATCTATCTATCTATCTATCTATCTATCTATCTATCTATCTATCTATCTATCTATCTATTTATCTATCTATCTATCTATCCTCTATCTATCTATCCACTATCTACCAGTTAGCGATCGAATTATTTCTCTATCTATCTATCTATCTATCTATCTATCTATCTATCTATCTATCTATCTATCTATCTATCATCTACCTGGTTTTCATCTGTCTGTCTGCATTTCTGTCTTTCTGTCTTTCTTTCTATCTATCTATCTATCTATCTATCTATCTATCTATCTATCTATCTATCTATCTATCTATCTATCTATCTATCTATCATCTACCTGGTTTTCATCTGTCTGTCTGCATTTCTGTCTTTCTGTCTTTCTGTCTTTCTTTCTATCTATCTATCTATCTATCTATCTATCTATCTATCTATCTATCTATCTATCTATCTATCTATCTATCTATCTATCATCATCTACCTGGTTTTCATCTGTCTGTCTGCATTTCTGTCTTTCTGTCTTTCTGACTTTCTTTCTATCTATCTATCTATCTATCTATCTATCTATCTATCTATCTATCTATCTATCTATCTATCTATCTATCTATCTATCTATCTATCTATCTATCTATCTATCTATCCACTATCTACCAGTTACCGATCGAATTATTTCTCTATCTATCTATCTATCTATCTATCTATCTATCTATCTATCTATCTATCTATCTATCTATCTATCTATCTATCTATCTATCTATCTATCATCTACCTGGTTTTCATCTGTCTGTCTGCATTTCTGTCTTTCTGTCTTTCTATCTATCTATCTATCTATCTATCTATCTATCTATCTATCTATCTATCTATCTATCTATCTATCTATCTATCTATCTATCTATCTATCCACTATCTACCAGTTACCGATCAAATTATTTCTCTATCTATCTATCTATCTATCTATCTATCTATCTATCTATCTATCTATCTATCTATCTATCTATCTATCTATCTATCTATCTATCTATCTATCTATTTATCTATCTATCTATCCTCTATCTATCTATCCACTATCTACCAGTTAGCGATCGAATTATTTCTCTATCTATCTATCTATCTATCTATCTATCTATCTATCCATCCATCCATCCATCCATCCATCCATCCATCCATCCATCCATCCATCCATCCATCCATCCATCCATCCATCCATCCATCCATCCATCCATCTATCTATCTATCTATCTATCTATCTATCTATCTATCTATCATCTACCTGGTTTTCATCTGTCTGTCTGCATTTCTGTCTTTCTGTCTTTCTGTCTTTCTTTCTATCTATCTATCTATCTATCTATCTATCTATCTATCTATCTATCTATCTATCTATCTATCTATCTATCTATCTATCTATTTATCTATCTATCTATCTATCCTCTATCTATCTATCCACTATCTACCAGTTAGCGATCGAATTATTTCTCTATCTATCTATCTATCTATCTATCTATCTATCTATCTATCATCTACCTGGTTTTCATCTGTCTGTCTGCATTTCTGTCTTTCTGTCTTTCTTTCTATCTATCTATCTATCTATCTATCTATCTATCTATCTATCTATCTATCTATCTATCTATCATCTACCTGGTTTTCATCTGTCTGTCTGCATTTCTGTCTTTCTGTCTTTCTTTCTATCTATCTATCTATCTATCTATCTATCTATCTATCTATCTATCTATCTATCTATCTATCTATCTATCTATCTATCTATCTATCATCTACCTGGTTTTCATCTGTCTGTCTGCATTTCTGTCTTTCTGTCTTTCTTTCTATCTATCTATCTATCTATCTATCTATCTATCTATCTATCTATCTATCATCTACCTGGTTTTCATCTGTCTGTCTGCATTTCTGTCTTTCTGTCTTTCTGTCTTTCTATCTATCTATCTATCTATCTATCTATCTATCTATCTATCTATCTATCTATCTATCTATCTATCTATCTATCTATCTATTTATCTATCTATCTATCTATCCTCTATCTATCTATCCACTATCTACCAGTTAGCGATCGAATTATTTCTCTATCTATCTATCTATCTATCTATCTATCTATCTATCTATCTATCTATCTATCTATCTATCATCTACCTGGTTTTCATCTGTCTGTCTGCATTTCTGTCTTTCTGTCTTTCTTTCTATCTATCTATCTATCTATCTATCTATCTATCTATCTATCTATCTATCTATCTATCTATCTATCTATCATCTACCTGGTTTTCATCTGTCTGTCTGCATTTCT
>CM077650.1:55532521-55535021 GCA_039707465.1 Rhabdophis nuchalis
TATCTATCTATCTATCTATCTATCTATCTATCTATCTATCTATCTATCTATCTATCTATCTATCTATCTATCTATCTACATATCTGTCTGTCTGTTAGTCTGTCTGTTTTGCTGTCTGTCTGTCTCTCTATCTATCTATTTATCCATCCATCCATCCATCCATCCATCCATCCATCCATCCATCCATCCATCCATCCATCCATCCATCCATCCATCCATCCATCCATCCATCCATCCATCTATCTATCTATCTATCTATCTATCTATCTATCTATCTATCATCTACCTGGTTTTCATCTGTCTGTCTGCATTTCTGTCTTTCTGTCTTTCTGTCCTTCTTTCTATCTATCTATCTATCTATCTATCTATCTATCTATCTATCTATCTATCTATCTATCTATCTATCTATCTATCTATCTATCTATCTATCTATCTATCTCTCTATCTATCTATCTATTTATCTATCCACTATCTACCAGTTACCGATCGAATTATTTATCTATCTATCTATCTATCTATCTATCTATCTATCTATCTATCTATCTATCTATCTATCTATCTATCTATCTATCTATCTATCTATCTATCTATCTATCTATCTACATATCTGTCTGTCTGTTAGTCTGTCTGTTTTGCTGTCTGTCTGTCTCTCTATCTATCTATTTATCCATCCATCCATCCATCCATCTATTTATCTATCTATCTTTTATCAACTATCTACCATCCACACTATTTCTATCTATCTATCTATCTATCTATGTATCTATCTATCTATCTATCTATCTATCTATCTATCTATCTATCTATCTATCTATCTATCTATCTATCTATCTATCTATCTATCTATCATCTACCTGGTTTTCATCTGTCTGTCTGCATTTCTGTCTTTCTGTCTTTCTTTCTATCATCTATCTATCTATCTATCTATCTATCTATCTATCTATCTATCTATCTATCTATCTATCTATCTATCTATCTATCTATCTATCATCTACCTGGTTTTCATCTGTCTGTCTGCATTTCTGTCTTTCTGTCTTTCTATCTATCTATCTATCTATCTATCTATCTATCTATCTATCTATCTATCTATCTATCTATCTATCTATCTATCTATCTATCTATCTATCTATCTATCTATCTATCTATCCTCTATCTATCTATCCACTATCTACCAGTTAGCGATCGAATTATTTCTCTATCTATCTATCTATCTATCTATCTATCTATCTATCTATCTATCTATCTATCTATCTATCTATCTATCTATCTATCTATCTATCTATCATCATCTACCTGGTTTTCATCTGTCTGTCTGCATTTCTGTCTTTCTGTCTTTCTGACTTTCTTTCTATCTATCTATCTATCTATCTATCTATCTATCTATCTATCTATCTATCTATCTATCTATCTATCTATCTATCTATCTATCTATCTATCCACTATCTACCAGTTACCGATCGAATTATTTCTCTATCTATCTATCTATCTATCTATCTATCTATCTATCTATCTATCTATCTATCTATCTATCTATCTATCATCTACCTGGTTTTCATCTGTCTGTCTGCCTTTCTGTCTTTCTTTCTATCTATCTATCTATCTATCTATCTATCTATCTATCTATCTATCTATCTATCTATCTATCTATCTATCTATCTATCTATCATCTACCTGGTTTTCATCTGTCTGTCTGCATTTCTGTCTTTCTGTCTTTCTTTCTATCTATCTATCTATCTATCTATCTATCTATCTATCTATCTATCTATCTATCTATCTATCTATCTATCTATCTATCTATCTATCTATCTATCTATCCACTATCTACCAGTTACCGATCAAATTATTTCTCTATCTATCTATCTATCTATCTATCTATCTATCTATCTATCTATCTATCTATCTATCTATCTATCTATCTATCTATCTATCTATCTATTTATCTATCTATCTATCTATCCTCTATCTATCTATCCACTATCTACCAGTTAGCGATCGAATTATTTCTCTATCTATCTATCTATCTATCTATCTATCCATCCATCCATCCATCCATCCATCCATCCATCCATCCATCCATCCATCCATCCATCCATCCATCCATCCATCCATCCATCCATCTATCTATCTATCTATCTATCTATCTATCTATCTATCTATCTATCATCTACCTGGTTTTCATCTGTCTGTCTGCATTTCTGTCTTTCTGTCTTTCTGTCTTTCTTTCTATCTATCTATCTATCTATCTATCTATCTATCTATCTATCTATCTATCTATCTATTTATCTATCTATCTATCTATCCTCTATCTATCTATCCACTATCTACCAGTTAGCGATCGAATTATTTCTCTATCTATCTATCTATCTATCTATCTATCTATCTATCTATCTATCTATCTATCTATCTATCTATCTATCTATCTATCTATCTATCTATCTATCTATCTATCTATCTATCTATCTATCTATCTATCTATCTATCTATCTATCCACTATCTACC
>CM077650.1:55547521-55552521 GCA_039707465.1 Rhabdophis nuchalis
TACCAGTTACCGATCGAATTATTTCTCTATCTATCTATCTATCTATCTATCTATCTATCTATCTATCTATCTATCTATCTATCTATCTATCTATCTATCTATCTATCTATCTATCTATCCACTATCTACCAGTTACCGATCAAATTATTTCTCTATCTATCTATCTATCTATCTATCTATCTATCTATCTATCTATCTATCTATCTATCTATCTATCTATCTATCTATCTATCTATCTATCTATCTATCTATCCATCCATCCATCCATCCATCCATCCATCCATCCATCCATCCATCCATCCATCCATCCATCCATCCATCCATCTATCTATCTATCTATCTATCTATCTATCTATCTATCTATCATCTACCTGGTTTTCATCTGTCTGTCTGCATTTCTGTCTTTCTGTCTTTCTGTCCTTCTTTCTATCTATCTATCTATCTATCTATCTATCTATCTATCTATCTATCTATCTATCTATCTATCTATCTATCTATCTATCTATCTATCCATCCATCCATCCATCCATCCATCCATCCATCCATCCATCCATCCATCCATCCATCCATCCATCTATCTATCTATCTATCTATCTATCTATCTATCATCTACCTGGTTTTCATCTGTCTGTCTGCATTTCTGTCTTTCTGTCTTTCTGTCCTTCTTTCTATCTATCTATCTATCTATCTATCTATCTATCTATCTATCTATCTATCTATCTATCTATCTATCTCTCTCTCTATCTATCTATCTATCTATTTATCTATCCACTATCCACCAGTTACCGATCGAATTATTTATCTATCTATCTATCTATCTATCTATCTATCTATCTATCTATCTATCTATCTATCTATCTATCTATCTATCTATCTATCTACATATCTGTCTGTCTGTTAGTCTGTCTGTTTTGCTGTCTGTCTGTCTGTCTGTCTATCTATCTATTTATCCATCCATCCATCCATCCATCTATTTATCTATCTATCTTTTATCAACTATCTACCATCCACACTATTTCTATCTATCTATCTATCTATCTATCTATCTATCTATCTATCTATCTATCTATCTATCTATCTATCTATCTATCCACTATCTACCAGTTACCGATCGAATTATTTCTCTATCTATCTATCTATCTATCTATCTATCTATCTATCTATCTATCTATCTATCTATCTATCTATCTATCTATCTATCTATCTATCTATCTATCTATCTATCCACTATCTACCAGTTACCGATCAAATTATTTCTCTATCTATCTAGCTATCTATCTATCTATCTATCTATCTATCTATCTATCTATCTATCTATCTGTCTGTCTGTCTGTCTGTCTGTCTGTCTGTCTGTCTGTCCGTCCGTCCGTCCGTCCGTCCGTCCGTCCGTCCGTCCATCCATCCATCCATCCATCCATCCATCCATCCATCCATCTATCTATCTATCTATCTATCTATCTATCTATCTATCTATCTATCTATCTATCATCTACCTGGTTTTCATCTGTCTGTCTGCATTTCTGTCTTTCTGTCTTTCTGTCCTTCTTTCTATCTATCTATCTATCTATCCACTATCTACCAGTTACCGATCGAATTATTTCTCTATCTATCTATCTATCTATCTATCTATCTATCTATCTATCTATCTATCTATCTATCTATCTATCTATCTATCTATCTATCTATCTATCTATCTATCCACTATCTACCAGTTACCGATCAAATTATTTCTCTATCTATCTAGCTATCTATCTATCTATCTATCTATCTATCTATCTATCTATCTATCTATCTATCTATCTATCTATCTATCTATCTATCTATCTATCCATCCATCCATCCATCCATCCATCCATCCATCCATCCATCCATCCATCCATCCATCCATCCATCTATCTATCTATCTATCTATCTATCTATCTATCATCTACCTGGTTTTCATCTGTCTGTCTGCATTTCTGTCTTTCTGTCTTTCTGTCCTTCTTTCTATCTATCTATCTATCTATCTATCTATCTATCTATCTATCTATCTATCTATCTATCTATCTATCTATCTATCTATCTATCTATCTATCTATCTATCTATCTATCTATCTCTCTCTCTATCTATCTATCTATCTATTTATCTATCCACTATCTACCAGTTACCGATCGAATTATTTATCTATCTATCTATCTATCTATCTATCTATCTATCTATCTATCTATCTATCTATCTATCTATCTATCTATCTATCTATCTATCTATCTACATATCTGTCTGTCTGTTAGTCTGTCTGTTTTGCTGTCTGTCTGTCTCTCTATCTATCTATTTATCCATCCATCCATCCATCCATCCATCCATCCATCCATCCATCCATCCATCCATCCATCCATCCATCCATCTATCTATCTATCTATCTATCTATCTATCATCTACCTGGTTTTCATCTGTCTGTCTGCATTTCTGTCTTTCTGTCTTTCTGTCCTTCTTTCTATCTATCTATCTATCTATCTATCTATCTATCTATCTATCTATCTATCTATCTATCTATCTATCTATCTATCTATCTATCTATCTCTCTCTCTATCTATCTATCTATCTATTTATCTATCCACTATCTACCAGTTACCGATCGAATTATTTATCTATCTATCTATCTATCTATCTATCTATCTATCTATCTATCTATCTATCTATCTATCTATCTATCTATCTATCTATCTATCTATCTATCTATCTACATATCTGTCTGTCTGTTAGTCTGTCTGTTTTGCTGTCTGTCTGTCTCTCTATCTATCTATTTATCCATCCATCCATCCATCCATCTATTTATCTATCTATCTTTTATCAACTATCTACCATCCACACTATTTCTATCTATCTATCTATCTATCTATGTATCTATCTATCTATCTATCTATCTATCTATCTATCTATCTATCTATCTATCTATCTATCTATCATCTACCTGGTTTTCATCTGTCTGTCTGCATTTCTGTCTTTCTGTCTTTCTTTCTATCATCTATCTATCTATCTATCTATCTATCTATCTATCTATCTATCTATCTATCTATCTATCTATCTATCTATCTATCTATCTATCTATCTATCTATCATCTACCTGGTTTTCATCTGTCTGTCTGCATTTCTGTCTTTCTGTCTTTCTATCTATCTATCTATCTATCTATCTATCTATCTATCTATCTATCTATCTATCTATCTATCTATCTATCTATCTATCTATCCTCTATCTATCTATCCACTATCTACCAGTTAGCGATCGAATTATTTCTCTATCTATCTATCTATCAATCTATCTATCTATCTATCTATCTATCTATCTATCTATCTATCTATCTATCTATCTATCTATCTATCTATCATCATCTACCTGGTTTTCATCTGTCTGTCTGCATTTCTGTCTTTCTGTCTTTCTGACTTTCTTTCTATCTATCTATCTATCTATCTATCTATCTATCTATCTATCTATCTATCTATCTATCTATCTATCTATCTATCTATCTATCTATCTATCCACTATCTACCAGTTACCGATCGAATTATTTCTCTATCTATCTATCTATCTATCTATCTATCTATCTATCTATCTATCTATCTATCTATCTATCTATCTATCTATCTATCTATCATCTACCTGGTTTTCATCTGTCTGTCTGCCTTTCTGTCTTTCTTTCTATCTATCTATCTATCTATCTATCTATCTATCTATCTATCTATCTATCTATCTATCTATCTATCTATCTATCTATCTATCTATCCACTATCTACCAGTTACCGATCGAATTATTTCTCTATCTATCTATCTATCTATCTATCTATCTATCTATCTATCTATCTATCTATCTATCTATCTATCTATCTATCTATCTATCTATCTATCTATCTATCATCTACCTGGTTTTCATCTGTCTGTCTGCATTTCTGTCTTTCTGTCTTTCTTTCTATCTATCTATCTATCTATCTATCTATCTATCTATCTATCTATCTATCTATCTATCATCTACCTGGTTTTCATCTGTCTGTCTGCATTTCTGTCTTTCTGTCTTTCTTTCTATCTATCTATCTATCTATCTATCTATCTATCTATCTATCTATCTATCTATCTATCTATCTATCTATCTATCTATCTATCTATCTATCCACTATCTACCAGTTACCGATCAAATTATTTCTCTATCTATCTATCTATCTATCTATCTATCTATCTATCTATCTATCTATCTATCTATCTATCTATCTATCTATCTATCTATCTATTTATCTATCTATCTATCTATCCTCTATCTATCTATCCACTATCTACCAGTTAGCGATCGAATTATTTCTCTATCTATCTATCTATCTATCTATCTATCCATCCATCCATCCATCCATCCATCCATCCATCCATCCATCCATCCATCCATCCATCCATCCATCCATCCATCCATCCATCTATCTATCTATCTATCTATCTATCTATCTATCATCTACCTGGTTTTCATCTGTCTGTCTGCATTTCTGTCTTTCTGTCTTTCTGTCTTTCTTTCTATCTATCTATCTATCTATCTATCTATCTATCTATCTATCTATCTATCTATCTATCTATCTATCTATCTATTTATCTATCTATCTATCTATCCTCTATCTATCTATCCACTATCTACCAGTTAGCGATCGAATTATTTCTCTATCTATCTATCTATCTATCTATCTATCTATCTATCTATCTATCTATCTATCTATCTATCTATCTATCTATCTATCTATCTATCTATCTATCTATCTATCTATCTATCTATCCACTATCTACCAGTTACCGATCGAATTATTTCTCTATCTATCTATCTATCTATCTATCTATCTATCTATCTATCTATCTATCTATCTATCTATCTATCTATCATCTACCTGGTTTTCATCTGTCTGTCTGCATTTCTGTCTTTCTGTCTTTCTTTCTATCTATCTATCTATCTATCTATCTATCTATCTATCTATCTATCTATCTATCTATCTA
>CM077650.1:55847521-55850021 GCA_039707465.1 Rhabdophis nuchalis
CTCTATCTATCTATCTACCCACCTATCTATCTATCTATCTATCTATCTATCTATCTATCTATCTATCTATCTATCTATCTATCTATCTATCTATCTATCTATCTATCTATCTATCATCTACCTGGTTTTCATCTGTCTGTCTGCATTTCTGTCTTTCTGTCTTTCTTTCTATCTATCTATCTATCTATCTATCTATCTATCTATCTATCTATCTATCTATCTATCTATCTATCTATCTATCTATCTATCATCTACCTGGTTTTCATCTGTCTGTCTGCATTTCTGTCTTTCTGCCTTTCTTTCTATCTATCTATCTATCTATCTATCTATCTATCTATCTATCTATCTATCTATCTATCTATCTATCTATCTATCTATCTATCTATCTATCTATCTATCCACTATCTACCAGTTACCGATCAAATTATTTCTCTATCTATCTATCTATCTATCTATCTATCTATCTATCTATCTATCTATCTATCTATCTATCTATTTATCTATCTATCTATCTATCCTCTATCTATCTATCCACTATCTACCAGTTAGCGATCGAATTATTTCTCTATCTATCTATCTATCTATCTATCTATCTATCTATCTATCTATCTATCTATCTATCTATCTATCTATCTATCTATCTATCTATCTATCTATCTATCTATCTATCCTCTATCTATCTATCCACTATCTACCAGTTAGCGATCGAATTATTTATCTATCTATCTATCTATCTATCTATCTATCTATCTATCCATCCATCCATCCATCCATCCATCCATCCATCCATCCATCCATCCATCCATCCATCCATCCATCCATCCATCCATCTATCTATCTATCTATCTATCTATCTATCTATCATCTACCTGGTTTTCATCTGTCTGTCTGCATTTCTCTCTTTCTGTCTTTCTGTCTTTCTGTCTTTCTTTCTATCTATCTATCTATCTATCTATCTATCTATCTATCTATCTATCTATCTATCTATCTATCTATCTATCTATCTATCTATCTATCTATCTATCTATCTATCCACTATCTACCAGTTACCGATCGAATTATTTCTCTATCTATCTATCTATCTATCTATCTATCTATCTATCTATCTATCTATCTATCTATCTATCTATCTATCTATTTATCTATCTATCTATCTATCCTCTATCTATCTATCCACTATCTACCAGTTAGCGATCGAATTATTTCTCTATCTATCTATCTATCTATCTATCTATCTATCTATCTATCTATCTATCTATCTATCTATCTATCTATCTATCTATCTATCTATCATCTACCTGGTTTTCATCTGTCTGTCTTCATTTCTGTCTTTCTGTCTTTCTGACTTTCTTTCTATCTATCTATCTATCTATCTATCTATCTATCTATCTATCTATCTATCTATCTATCTATCTATCTATCTATCTATCTATCTATCTATCTATCTATCCACTATCTACCAGTTACCGATCAAATTATTTCTCTATCTATCTATCTATCTATCTATCTATCTATCTATCTATCTATCTATCTATCTATCTATCTATCTATCTATCTATCTATTTATCTATCTATCTATCTATCCTCTATCTATCTATCCACTATCTACCAGTTAGCGATCGAATTATTTCTCTATCTATCTATCTATCTATCTATCTATCTATCTATCTATCTATCTATCTATCTATCTATCCATCCATCCATCCATCCATCCATCCATCCATCCATCCATCCATCCATCCATCCATCCATCCATCCATCCATCTATCTATCTATCTATCTATCTATCTATCTATCATCTACCTGGTTTTCATCTGTCTGTCTGCATTTCTGTCTTTCTGTCTTTCTGTCTTTCTTTCTATCTATCTATCTATCTATCTATCTATCTATCTATCTATCTATCTATCTATCTATCTATCTATCTATCTATCTATCTATCCACTATCTACCAGTTACCGATCGAATTATTTCTCTATCTATCTATCTATCTATCTATCTATCTATCTATCTATCTATCTATCTATCTATCTATCTATCTATCTATCTATCTATCTATCTATTTATCTATCTATCTATCGTCTATCTATCTATCCACTATCTACCAGTTAGCGATCGAATTATTTCTCTATCTATCTATCTATCTATCTATCTATCTATCTATCTATCTATCTATCTATCTATCTATCTATCTATCTATCTATCTATCTATCTATCTATCTATCCACTATCTACCAGTTACCGATCGAATTATTTCTCTATCTATCTATCTATCTATCTATCTATCTATCTATCTATCTATCTATCTATCTATCTATCCATCCACTATCTACCAGTTACCGATCAAATTATTTCTCTATCTATCTATCTATCTATCTATCTATCTATCTATCTATCTATCTATCTATCTATCTATCTATCTATCTATCTATCTATCTATCTATCTATCTATTTATCTATCTATCTATCTATCCTCTATCTATCTATCCACTATCTACCAGTT
>CM077650.1:55857521-55860021 GCA_039707465.1 Rhabdophis nuchalis
CATCTGTCTTTCTGCATTTCTGTCTTTCTGTCTATCTTTCTTTCTATCTATCTATCTATCTATCTATCTATCTATCTATCTATCTATCTATCTATCTATCTATCTATCTATCTATCTATCTATCTATCTATCTACCTATCTATCTATCTATCTATCTATCTATCCACTATCTACCAGTTACCGATCAAATTATTTCTCTATCTATCTATCTATCTATCTATCTATCTATCTATCTATCTATCTATCTATCTATCTATCTATCTATCTATCTATCTATCTATCTATCTATCTATCCTCTATCTATCTATCCACTATCTACCAGTTAGCGATCGAATTATTTATCTATCTATCTATCTATCTATCTATCTATCTATCCATCCATCCATCCATCCATCCATCCATCCATCCATCCATCCATCCATCCATCCATCCATCCATCTATCTATCTATCTATCTATCTATCTATCTATCTATCTATCTATCTATCATCTACCTGGTTTTCATCTGTCTGTCTGCATTTCTCTCTTTCTGTCTTTCTGTCTTTCTTTCTATCTATCTATCTATCTATCTATCTATCTATCTATCTATCTATCTATCTATCTATCTATCTATCTATCTATCTATCTATCTATCTATCCACTATCTACCAGTTACCGATCGAATTATTTCTCTATCTATCTATCTATCTATCTATCTATCTATCTATCTATCTATCTATCTATCTATCTATCTATCTATCTATTTATCTATCTATCTATCTATCCTCTATCTATCTATCCACTATCTACCAGTTAGCGATCGAATTATTTCTCTATCTATCTATCTATCTATCTATCTATCTATCTATCTATCTATCTATCTATCTATCTATCTATCTATCTATCTATCTATCTATCTATCATCTACCTGGTTTTCATCTGTCTGTCTTCATTTCTGTCTTTCTGTCTTTCTGACTTTCTTTCTATCTATCTATCTATCTATCTATCTATCTATCTATCTATCTATCTATCTATCTATCTATCTATCTATCCACTATCTACCAGTTACCGATCAAATTATTTCTCTATCTATCTATCTATCTATCTATCTATCTATCTATCTATCTATCTATCTATCTATCTATCTATCTATCTATCTATTTATCTATCTATCTATCTATCCTCTATCTATCTATCCACTATCTACCAGTTAGCGATCGAATTATTTCTCTATCTATCTATCTATCTATCTATCTATCTATCTATCTATCTATCTATCTATCTATCTATCTATCTATCTATCTATCTATCTATCTATCCATCCATCCATCCATCCATCCATCCATCCATCCATCCATCCATCCATCCATCCATCCATCCATCCATCCATCCATCTATCTATCTATCTATCTATCTATCTATCTATCATCTACCTGGTTTTCATCTGTCTGTCTGCATTTCTGTCTTTCTGTCTTTCTGTCTTTCTTTCTATCTATCTATCTATCTATCTATCTATCTATCTATCTATCTATCTATCTATCTATCTATCTATCTATCTATCTATCCACTATCTACCAGTTACCGATCGAATTATTTCTCTATCTATCTATCTATCTATCTATCTATCTATCTATCTATCTATCTATCTATCTATCTATCTATCTATCTATCTATCTATCTATCTATCTATTTATCTATCTATCTATCGTCTATCTATCTATCCACTATCTACCAGTTAGCGATCGAATTATTTCTCTATCTATCTATCTATCTATCTATCTATCTATCTATCTATCTATCTATCTATCTATCTATCTATCTATCTATCTATCTATCTATCTATCTATCTATCTATCTATCCACTATCTACCAGTTACCGATCGAATTATTTCTCTATCTATCTATCTATCTATCTATCTATCTATCTATCTATCTATCTATCTATCTATCTATCTATCTATCTATCTATCCATCCACTATCTACCAGTTACCGATCAAATTATTTCTCTATCTATCTATCTATCTATCTATCTATCTATCTATCTATCTATCTATCTATCTATCTATCTATCTATCTATCTATTTATCTATCTATCTATCTATCCTCTATCTATCTATCCACTATCTACCAGTTAGCGATCGAATTATTTCTCTATCTATCTATCTATCTATCTATCTATCTATCCATCCATCCATCCATCCATCCATCCATCCATCCATCCATCCATCCATCCATCCATCCATCCATCCATCCATCCATCCATCCATCCATCCATCTATCTATCTATCTATCTATCTATCTATCTATCTATCCACTATCTACCAGTTACCGATCGAATTATTTCTCTATCTATCTATCTATCTATCTATCTATCTATCTATCTATCTATCTATCTATCTATCTATCTATCTATCTATCTATCTATTTATCTATCTATCTATCTATCCTCTATCTATCTATCCACTATCTACCAGTTAGCGATCGAATTATTTCTCTATCTATCTATCTATCTATCTATCTA
>CM077650.1:55877521-55880021 GCA_039707465.1 Rhabdophis nuchalis
TGTAACACCGCTCCTGCGCGAGCTGCACTGGCTACCTGTCGTCTTCCGGGTGCGCTTCAAGGTGTTAGTTATCATCTTCAAAGCGCTCCATGGCTCGGGACCTAGCTATCTGCGAGATCGGATCCTGCCCCACACATCCTCACGACCGATTCGCTCCCACAGAGAGGGGCTTCTCCGGGTGCCGTCCACTAGACTTTGTCAGCGGGCGACGCCCAGGGGAAGGGCGCTCTCTGTGGCGGGCCCGGCCCTCTGGAACGACCTTCCCCCTGATATTAGAACGACCACCGACCTCCGCTCCTTCCGGGTAAAATTGAAGACCCATCTCTTTCGACTGGCCGGCCTTGAATAGTTCTCTCTGTCTTTTAATTACAAATTTTAATGGGTTTTAATTATATATTTTTAGCATAGGTAGATTTATTTAATTTTATTTTAAGTAATGTTTGTATTTTGTATATTGTTTTTAATTATGCCTGTGCACCGCCCCGGGTCCCTGTGGGGAGAGGGTGCGGTTAATAAATCTTAATTTGAATTTTTAATTTGAATCTGTCTGTCTGCATTTCTGTCTTTCTGTCTTTCTGTCTTTCTTTCTATCTATCTATCTATCTATCTATCTATCTATCTATCTATCTATCTATCTATCTATTTATCTATCTATCTATCTATCCTCTATCTATCTATCCACTATCTACCAGTTAGCGATCGAATTATTTCTCTATCTATCTATCTATCTATCTATCTATCTATCTATCTATCTATCTATCTATCTATCTATCTATCTATCTATCTATCTATCTATCTATCTATCTATCTATCCACTATCTACCAGTTACCGATCGAATTATTTCTCTATCTATCTATCTATCTATCTATCTATCTATCTATCTATCTATCTATCTATCTATCTATCTATCTATCTATCTATCTATCATCTACCTGGTTTTCATCTGTCTTTCTGCATTTCTGTCTTTCTGTCTTTCTTTCTTTCTATCTATCTATCTATCTATCTATCTATCTATCTATCTATCTATCTATCTATCTATCTATCTATCTATCTATCTATCTATCTATCTATCTATCTATCTATCTATCTATCTATCTATCCACTATCTACCAGTTACCGATCAAATTATTTCTCTATCTATCTATCTATCTATCTATCTATCTATCTATCTATCTATCTATCTATCTATCTATCTATCTATCTATCTATCTATCTATCCTCTATCTATCTATCCACTATCTACCAGTTAGCGATCGAATTATTTATCTATCTATCTATCTATCTATCCATCCATCCATCCATCCATCCATCCATCCATCCATCCATCCATCCATCCATCCATCCATCCATCCATCCATCTATCTATCTATCTATCTATCTATCTATCTATCATCTACCTGGTTTTCATCTGTCTGTCTGCATTACTGTCTTTCTGTCTTTCTGTCTTTCTTTCTATCTATCTATCTATCTATCTATCTATCTATCTATCTATCTATCTATCTATCTATCTATCTATCTATCTATCTATCTATCTATCTATCTATCTATCCACTATCTACCAGTTACCGATCGAATTATTTCTCTATCTATCTATCTATCTATCTATCTATCTATCTATCTATCTATCTATCTATCTATCTATCTATCTATCTATCTATTTATCTATCTATCTATCTATCCTCTATCTATCTATCCACTATCTACCAGTTAGCGATCGAATTATTTCTCTATCTATCTATCTATCTATCTATCTATCTATCTATCTATCTATCTATCTATCTATCTATCTATCTATCTATCTATCTATCATCTACCTGGTTTTCATCTGTCTGTCTGCATTTCTGTCTTTCTGTCTTTCTGACTTTCTTTCTATCTATCTATCTATCTATCTATCTATCTATCTATCTATCTATCTATCTATCTATCTATCTATCTATCTATCTATCTATCTATCTATCTATCTATCTATCTATCTATCTATCTATCCACTATCTACCAGTTACCGATCGAATTATTTATCTATCTATCTATCTATCTATCTATCTATCTATCTATCTATCTATCTATCTATCTATCTATCTATCATGTACCTGGTTTTCATCTGTCTGTCTGCATTTCTGTCTTTCTGTCTTTCTGTCTTTCTTTCTATCTATCTATCTATCTATCTATCTATCTATCTATCTATCTATCTATCTATCTATCTATCTATCTATCTATCTATCTATCCACTATCTACCAGTTACCGATCAAATTATTTCTCTATCTATCTATCTATCTATCTATCTATCTATCTATCTATCTATCTATCTATCTATCTATCTATCTATCTATCTATCCATCCATCCATCCATCCATCCATCCATCCATCCATCCATCCATCCATCCATCCATCCATCCATCCATCCATCCATCCATCCATCCATCCATCTATCTATCTATCTATCTATCTATCTATCATCTACCTGGTTTTCATCTGTCTGTCTGCATTTCTGTCTTTCT
>CM077650.1:55892521-55895021 GCA_039707465.1 Rhabdophis nuchalis
CTATCTATCTATCTATCTATCTATCTATCTATCTATCTATCTATCTATCTATCTATCTATCTATCTATCTATCTATCTATCTATCTATCTATCCACTATCTACCAGTTACCGATCGAATTATTTCTCTATCTATCTATCTATCTATCTATCTATCTATCTATCTATCTATCTATCTATCTATCTATCTATCTATTTATCTATCTATCTATCTATCGTCTATCTATCTATCCACTATCTACCAGTTAGCGATCGAATTATTTCTCTATCTATCTATCTATCTATCTATCTATCTATCTATCTATCTATCTATCTATCTATCTATCTATCTATCTATCTATCTATCTATCTATCTATCCACTATCTACCAGTTACCGATCGAATTATTTCTCTATCTATCTATCTATCTATCTATCTATCTATCTATCTATCTATCTATCTATCTATCTATCTATCTATCTATCTATCTATCTATCTATCTATCTATCTATCTATCTATCATCTACCTGGTTTTCATCTGTCTTTCTGCATTTCTGTCTTTCTGTCTATCTTTCTTTCTATCTATCTATCTATCTATCTATCTATCTATCTATCTATCTATCTATCTATCTATCTATCTATCTATCTATCTATCTATCTATCTATCTATCATCTACCTGGTTTTCATCTGTCTGTCTGCATTTCTGTCTTTCTGTCTTTCTTTCTATCTATCTATCTATCTATCTATCTATCTATCTATCTATCTATCTATCTATCTATCTATCTATCTATCTATCTATCTATCTATCTATCCACTATCTACCAGTTACCGATCAAATTATTTCTCTATCTATCTATCTATCTATCTATCTATCTATCTATCTATCTATCTATCTATCTATCTATCTATCTATCTATCTATCTATCTATCTATCTATCTATCTATCTATCCTCTATCTATCTATCCACTATCTACCAGTTAGCGATCGAATTATTTATCTATCTATCTATCTATCTATCTATCTATCTATCTATCTATCTATCTATCCATCCATCCATCCATCCATCCATCCATCCATCCATCCATCCATCCATCCATCCATCCATCCATCCATCTATCTATCTATCTATCTATCTATCTATCTATCATCTACCTGGTTTTCATCTGTCTGTCTGCATTTCTCTCTTTCTGTCTTTCTGTCTTTCTTTCTATCTATCTATCTATCTATCTATCTATCTATCTATCTATCTATCTATCTATCTATCTATCTATCTATCTATCTATCTATCTATCTATCTATCTATCTATCTATCTATCTATCTATCCACTATCTACCAGTTACCGATCGAATTATTTCTCTATCTATCTATCTATCTATCTATCTATCTATCTATCTATCTATCTATCTATCTATCTATCTATTTATCTATCTATCTATCTATCTATCCTCTATCTATCTATCCACTATCTACCAGTTAGCGATCGAATTATTTCTCTATCTATCTATCTATCTATCTATCTATCTATCTATCTATCTATCTATCTATCTATCTATCTATCTATCTATCTATCATCTACCTGGTTTTCATCTGTCTGTCTTCATTTCTGTCTTTCTGTCTTTCTGACTTTCTTTCTATCTATCTATCTATCTATCTATCTATCTATCTATCTATCTATCTATCTATCTATCTATCTATCTATCTATCCACTATCTACCAGTTACCGATCAAATTATTTCTCTATCTATCTATCTATCTATCTATCTATCTATCTATCTATCTATCTATCTATCTATCTATCTATCTATCTATCTATCTATTTATCTATCTATCTATCTATCCTCTATCTATCTATCCACTATCTACCAGTTAGCGATCGAATTATTTCTCTATCTATCTATCTATCTATCTATCCATCCATCCATCCATCCATCCATCCATCCATCCATCCATCCATCCATCCATCCATCCATCCATCCATCTATCTATCTATCTATCTATCTATCTATCTATCATCTACCTGGTTTTCATCTGTCTGTCTGCATTTCTGTCTTTCTGTCTTTCTGTCTTTCTTTCTATCTATCTATCTATCTATCTATCTATCTATCTATCTATCTATCTATCTATCTATCTATCTATCTATCTATCTATCTATCTATCTATCTATCTATCTATCTATCTATCTATCTATCTATCTATCTATCCACTATCTACCAGTTACCGATCGAATTATTTCTCTATCTATCTATCTATCTATCTATCTATCTATCTATCTATCTATCTATCTATCTATCTATCTATCTATCTATCTATTTATCTATCTATCTATCTATCGTCTATCTATCTATCCACTATCTACCAGTTAGCGATCGAATTATTTCTCTATCTATCTATCTATCTATCTATCTATCTATCTATCTATCTATCTATCTATCTATCTATCTATCTATCTATCTATCTATCTATCTATCTATCTATCCACTATCTACCAGTTACCGATCGAATTATTTCTCTATCTATCTA
>CM077650.1:55900021-55902521 GCA_039707465.1 Rhabdophis nuchalis
TACCAGTTACCGATCAAATTATTTCTCTATCTATCTATCTATCTATCTATCTATCTATCTATCTATCTATCTATCTATCTATCTATCTATCTATCTATCTATCTATTTATCTATCTATCTATCTATCCTCTATCTATCTATCCACTATCTACCAGTTAGCGATTATTTCTCTATCTATCTATCCATCCATCCATCCATCCATCCATCCATCCATCCATCCATCCATCCATCCATCCATCCATCCATCCATCTATCTATCTATCTATCTATCTATCTATCTATCTATCTATCTATCTATCTATCATCTACCTGGTTTTCATCTGTCTGTCTGCATTTCTGTCTTTCTGTCTATCTATCTATCTATCTATCTATCTATCTATCTATCTATCTATCTATCTATCTATCTATCTATCTATCTATCTATCTATCTATCTATCTATCCACTATCTACCAGTTACCGATCGAATTATTTCTCTATCTATCTATCTATCTATCTATCTATCTATCTATCTATCTATCTATCTATCTATCTATCTATCTATTTATCTATCTATCTATCTATCGTCTATCTATCTATCCACTATCTACCAGTTAGCGATCGAATTATTTCTCTATCTATCTATCTATCTATCTATCTATCTATCTATCTATCTATCTATCTATCTATCTATCTATCTATCTATCTATCTATCCACTATCTACCAGTTACCGATCGAATTATTTCTCTATCTATCTATCTATCTATCTATCTATCTATCTATCTATCTATCTATCTATCTATCTATCTATCTATCTATCTATCTATCTATCTATCTATCATCTACCTGGTTTTCATCTGTCTTTCTGCATTTCTGTCTTTCTGTCTATCTTTCTTTCTATCTATCTATCTATCTATCTATCTATCTATCTATCTATCTATCTATCTATCTATCTATCTATCTATCTATCTATCTATCTATCTATCTATCTATCTATCATCTACCTGGTTTTCATCTGTCTGTCTGCATTTCTGTCTTTCTGTCTTTCTTTCTATCTATCTATCTATCTATCTATCTATCTATCTATCTATCTATCTATCTATCTATCTATCTATCTATCTATCTATCTATCTATCTATCTATCTATCTATCCACTATCTACCAGTTACCGATCAAATTATTTCTCTATCTATCTATCTATCTATCTATCTATCTATCTATCTATCTATCTATCTATCTATCTATCTATCTATCTATCTATCTATCTATCTATCTATCTATCTATCTATCTATCTATCCTCTATCTATCTATCCACTATCTACCAGTTAGCGATCGAATTATTTATCTATCTATCTATCTATCTATCTATCTATCTATCTATCTATCTATCTATCCATCCATCCATCCATCCATCCATCCATCCATCCATCCATCCATCCATCCATCCATCCATCCATCCATCTATCTATCTATCTATCTATCTATCTATCTATCATCTACCTGGTTTTCATCTGTCTGTCTGCATTTCTCTCTTTCTGTCTTTCTGTCTTTCTTTCTATCTATCTATCTATCTATCTATCTATCTATCTATCTATCTATCTATCTATCTATCTATCTATCTATCTATCTATCTATCTATCTATCTATCTATCTATCCACTATCTACCAGTTACCGATCGAATTATTTCTCTATCTATCTATCTATCTATCTATCTATCTATCTATCTATCTATCTATCTATCTATCTATCTATTTATCTATCTATCTATCTATCTATCCTCTATCTATCTATCCACTATCTACCAGTTAGCGATCGAATTATTTCTCTATCTATCTATCTATCTATCTATCTATCTATCTATCTATCTATCTATCTATCTATCTATCTATCTATCTATCTATCTATCTATCTATCTATCATCTACCTGGTTTTCATCTGTCTGTCTTCATTTCTGTCTTTCTGTCTTTCTGACTTTCTTTCTATCTATCTATCTATCTATCTATCTATCTATCTATCTATCTATCTATCTATCTATCTATCTATCTATCTATCTATCCACTATCTACCAGTTACCGATCAAATTATTTCTCTATCTATCTATCTATCTATCTATCTATCTATCTATCTATCTATCTATCTATCTATCTATCTATCTATCTATCTATTTATCTATCTATCTATCTATCCTCTATCTATCTATCCACTATCTACCAGTTAGCGATCGAATTATTTCTCTATCTATCTATCTATCTATCTATCCATCCATCCATCCATCCATCCATCCATCCATCCATCCATCCATCCATCCATCCATCCATCCATCCATCTATCTATCTATCTATCTATCTATCTATCTATCTATCATCTACCTGGTTTTCATCTGTCTGTCTGCATTTCTGTCTTTCTGTCTTTCTGTCTTTCTTTCTATCTATCTATCTATCTATCTATCTATCTATCTATCTATCTATCTATCTATCTATCTATCTATCTATCTATCTATCTATCTATCTATCTATCTAT
>CM077650.1:56097521-56100021 GCA_039707465.1 Rhabdophis nuchalis
ATCTATCTATCTATCTATCTATCTATCTATCTATCATCTACCTGGTTTTCATCTGTCTGTCTGCATTTCTGTCTTTCTGTCTTTCTTTCTATCTATCTATCTATCTATCTATCTATCTATCTATCTATCTATCTATCTATCTATCTATCTATCTATCTATCATCTACCTGGTTTTCATCTGTCTGTCTGCATTTCTGTCTTTCTGTCTTTCTTTCTATCTATCTATCTATCTATCTATCTATCTATCTATCTATCTATCTATCTATCTATCTATCTATCTATCTATCTATCTATCTATCTATCTATCTATCTATCCACTATCTACCAGTTACCGATCAAATTATTTCTCTATCTATCTATCTATCTATCTATCTATCTATCTATCTATCTATCTATCTATCTATCTATCTATCTATCTATCTATCTATTTATCTATCTATCTATCTATCCTCTATCTATCTATCCACTATCTACCAGTTAGCGATCGAATTATTTCTCTATCTATCTATCTATCTATCCATCCATCCATCCATCCATCCATCCATCCATCCATCCATCCATCCATCCATCCATCCATCCATCCATCCATCCATCTATCTATCTATCTATCTATCTATCTATCTATCTATCTATCTATCTATCTATCATCTATCTGGTTTTCATCTGTCTGTCTGCATTTCTGTCTTTCTGTCTTTCTATCTATCTATCTATCTATCTATCTATCTATCTATCTATCTATCTATCTATCTATCTATCTATCTATCTATCTATCTATCTATCTATCTATTTATCTATCTATCTATCCTCTATCTATCTATCCACTATCTACCAGTTAGCGATCGAATTATTTCTCTATCTATCTATCTATCTATCTATCTATCTATCTATCTATCTATCTATCTATCTATCTATCTATCTATCTATCTATCTATCTATCTATCTATCTATCTATCTATCTATCTATCTATCTATCCTCTATCTATCTATCCACTATCTACCAGTTAGCGATCGAATTATTTATCTATCTATCTATCTATCTATCTATCTATCTATCTATCTATCTATCTATCTATCTATCTATCTATCTATCTATCTATCTATCCATCCATCCATCCATCCATCCATCCATCCATCCATCCATCCTTCCATCCATCCATCCATCCATCCATCCATCCATCCATCCATCCATCTATCTATCTATCTATCTATCTATCTATCTATCTATCTATCTATCTATCTATCATCTACCTGGTTTTCATCTGTCTGTCTGCATTTCTGTCTTTCTGTCTTTCTGTCTTTCTTTCTATCTATCTATCTATCTATCTATCTATCTATCTATCTATCTATCTATCTATCTATCTATTTATCTATCTATCTATCTATCCTCTATCTATCTATCCACTATCTACCAGTTAGCGATCGAATTATTTCTCTATCTATCTATCTATCTATCTATCTATCTATCTATCTATCTATCTATCTATCTATCTATCTATCTATCTATCTATCTATCTATCTATCTATCATCATCTACCTGGTTTTCATCTGTCTGTCTGCATTTCTGTCTTTCTGTCTTTCTGACTTTCTTTCTATCTATCTATCTATCTATCTATCTATCTATCTATCTATCTATCTATCTATCTATCTATCTATCTATCTATCTATTTATCTATCTATCTATCTATCCTCTATCTATCTATCCACTATCTACCAGTTAGCGATCGAATTATTTCTCTATCTATCTATCTATCTATCTATCTATCCATCCATCCATCCATCCATCCATCCATCCATCCATCCATCCATCCATCCATCCATCCATCCATCTATCTATCTATCTATCTATCTATCTATCTATCTATCATCTATCTGGTTTTCATCTGTCTGTCTGCATTTCTGTCTTTCTGTCTTTCTATCTATCTATCTATCTATCTATCTATCTATCTATCTATCTATCTATCTATCTATCTATCTATCTATCTATTTATCTATCTATCTATCCTCTATCTATCTATCCACTATCTACCAGTTAGCGATCGAATTATTTCTCTATCTATCTATCTATCTATCTATCTATCTATCTATCTATCTATCTATCTATCTATCTATCTATCTATCTATCTATCTATCTATCTATCCTCTATCTATCTATCCACTATCTACCAGTTAGCGATCGAATTATTTATCTATCTATCTATCTATCTATCTATCTATCTATCTATCTATCTATCTATCTATCCATCCATCCATCCATCCATCCATCCATCCATCCATCCATCCATCCATCCATCCATCCATCCTTCCATCCATCCATCCATCCATCCATCCATCCATCTATCTATCTATCTATCTATCTATCTATCTATCTATCTATCTATCTATCTATCTATCTATCTATCTATCTATCTATCATCTACCTGGTTTTCATCTGTCTGTCTGCATTTCTGTCTTTCTGTCTTTCTGTCTTTCTTTCTATCTATCTATCTATCTATCTATCTAT
>CM077650.1:56110021-56112521 GCA_039707465.1 Rhabdophis nuchalis
ATCCATCCATCCATCCATCCATCCATCCATCCATCCATCCATCCATCCATCCATCCATCCATCCATCCATCCATCTATCTATCTATCTATCTATCTATCTATCTATCTATCTATCATCTATCTGGTTTTCATCTGTCTGTCTGCATTTCTGTCTTTCTGTCTTTCTATCTATCTATCTATCTATCTATCTATCTATCTATCTATCTATCTATCTATCTATCTATCTATCTATCTATCTATTTATCTATCTATCTATCCTCTATCTATCTATCCACTATCTACCAGTTAGCGATCGAATTATTTCTCTATCTATCTATCTATCTATCTATCTATCTATCTATCTATCTATCTATCTATCTATCTATCTATCTATCTATCTATCTATCTATCTATCTATCTATCCTCTATCTATCTATCCACTATCTACCAGTTAGCGATCGAATTATTTATCTATCTATCTATCTATCTATCTATCTATCTATCTATCTATCTATCTATCTATCTATCTATCCATCCATCCATCCATCCATCCATCCATCCATCCATCCATCCTTCCATCCATCCATCCATCCATCCATCCATCCATCCATCCATCCATCTATCTATCTATCTATCTATCTATCTATCTATCTATCTATCTATCTATCTATCATCTACCTGGTTTTCATCTGTCTGTCTGCATTTCTGTCTTTCTGTCTTTCTGTCTTTCTGTCTATCTATCTATCTATCTATCTATCTATCTATCTATCTATCTATCTATCTATCTATCTATCTATCTATCTATCTATTTATCTATCTATCTATCTATCCTCTATCTATCTATCCACTATCTACCAGTTAGCGATCGAATTATTTCTCTATCTATCTATCTATCTATCTATCTATCTATCTATCTATCTATCTATCTATCTATCTATCTATCTATCTATCTATCTATCTATCTATCTATCTATCTATCTATCTATCTATCTATCTATCTATCTATCTATCTATCTATCTATCTATCTATCTATCTATCTATCTATCTATCTATCTATCTATCTATCATCATCTACCTGGTTTTCATCTGTCTGTCTGCATTTCTGTCTTTCTGTCTTTCTGACTTTCTTTCTATCTATCTATCTATCTATCTATCTATCTATCTATCTATCTATCTATCTATCTATCTATCTATCTATTTATCTATCTATCTATCTATCCTCTATCTATCTATCCACTATCTACCAGTTAGCGATCGAATTATTTCTCTATCTATCTATCTATCTATCTATCCATCCATCCATCCATCCATCCATCCATCCATCCATCCATCCATCCATCCATCCATCCATCCATCTATCTATCTATCTATCTATCTATCTATCTATCTATCATCTATCTGGTTTTCATCTGTCTGTCTGCATTTCTGTCTTTCTGTCTTTCTATCTATCTATCTATCTATCTATCTATCTATCTATCTATCTATCTATCTATCTATCTATCTATCTATCTATTTATCTATCTATCTATCCTCTATCTATCTATCCACTATCTACCAGTTAGCGATCGAATTATTTCTCTATCTATCTATCTATCTATCTATCTATCTATCTATCTATCTATCTATCTATCTATCTATCTATCTATCTATCTATCTATCTATCTATCTATCTATCCTCTATCTATCTATCCACTATCTACCAGTTAGCGATCGAATTATTTATCTATCTATCTATCTATCTATCTATCTATCTATCTATCTATCTATCTATCTATCTATCTATCCATCCATCCATCCATCCATCCATCCATCCATCCATCCATCCATCCATCCATCCTTCCATCCATCCATCCATCCATCCATCCATCCATCCATCCATCCATCCATCCATCCATCTATCTATCTATCTATCTATCTATCTATCTATCTATCTATCTATCTATCTATCTATCATCTACCTGGTTTTCATCTGTCTGTCTGCATTTCTGTCTTTCTGTCTTTCTGTCTTTCTTTCTATCTATCTATCTATCTATCTATCTATCTATCTATCTATCTATCTATCTATCTATTTATCTATCTATCTATCTATCCTCTATCTATCTATCCACTATCTACCAGTTAGCGATCGAATTATTTCTCTATCTATCTATCTATCTATCTATCTATCTATCTATCTATCTATCTATCTATCTATCTATCTATCTATCTATCTATCTATCTATCTATCTATCTATCTATCTATCTATCTATCTATCATCATCTACCTGGTTTTCATCTGTCTGTCTGCATTTCTGTCTTTCTGTCTTTCTGACTTTCTTTCTATCTATCTATCTATCTATCTATCTATCTATCTATCTATCTATCTATCTATCTATCTATCTATCTATCTATCTATCTATCCACTATCTACCAGTTACCGATCGAATTATTTCTCTATCTATCTATCTATCTATCTATCTATCTATCTATCTATCTATCTATCTATCTATCTATCTATCTATCTATCTATCTATCATCTAC
>CM077650.1:56120021-56122521 GCA_039707465.1 Rhabdophis nuchalis
TCTATCTATCTATCTATCTATCTATCTATCTATCTATCTATCTATCTATCTATCTATCTATCTATCTATCATCTACCTGGTTTTCATCTGTCTGTCTGCATTTCTGTCTTTCTGTCTTTCTTTCTATCTATCTATCTATCTATCTATCTATCTATCTATCTATCTATCTATCTATCTATCTATCTATCTATCTATCTATCATCTACCTGGTTTTCATCTGTCTGTCTGCATTTCTGTCTTTCTGTCTTTCTTTCTATCTATCTATCTATCTATCTATCTATCTATCTATCTATCTATCTATCTATCTATCTATCTATCTATCTATCTATCTATCTATCTATCTATCCACTATCTACCAGTTACCGATCAAATTATTTCTCTATCTATCTATCTATCTATCTATCTATCTATCTATCTATCTATCTATCTATCTATCTATCTATCTATCTATCTATTTATCTATCTATCTATCTATCCTCTATCTATCTATCCACTATCTACCAGTTAGCGATCGAATTATTTCTCTATCTATCTATCTATCCATCCATCCATCCATCCATCCATCCATCCATCCATCCATCCATCCATCCATCCATCCATCCATCCATCCATCCATCCATCCATCCATCCATCTATCTATCTATCTATCTATCTATCTATCTATCTATCATCTACCTGGTTTTCATCTGTCTGTCTGCATTTCTGTCTTTCTGTCTTTCTGTCTTTCTTTCTATCTATCTATCTATCTATCTATCTATCTATCTATCTATCTATCTATCTATCTATCTATCTATCTATCTATCTATCTATCTATCTATCTATCTATCTATCCTCTATCTATCTATCCACTATCTACCAGTTAGCGATCGAATTATTTCTCTATCTATCTATCTATCTATCTATCTATCTATCTATCTATCTATCTATCTATCTATCTATCTATCTATCTATCTATCTATCTATCTATCTATCTATCATCATCTACCTGGTTTTCATCTGTCTGTCTGCATTTCTGTCTTTCTGTCTTTCTGACTTTCTTTCTATCTATCTATCTATCTATCTATCTATCTATCTATCTATCTATCTATCTATCTATCTATCTATCTATCTATCTATCTATCTATCTATCTATCCACTATCTACCAGTTACCGATCGAATTATTTCTCTATCTATCTATCTATCTATCTATCTATCTATCTATCTATCTATCTATCTATCTATCTATCTATCTATCATCTACCTGGTTTTCATCTGTCTGTCTGCATTTCTGTCTTTCTGTCTTTCTTTCTATCTATCTATCTATCTATCTATCTATCTATCTATCTATCTATCTATCTATCTATCTATCTATCTATCATCTACCTGGTTTTCATCTGTCTGTCTGCATTTCTGTCTTTCTGTCTTTCTTTCTATCTATCTATCTATCTATCTATCTATCTATCTATCTATCTATCTATCTATCTATCTATCTATCTATCTATCTATCTATCTATCTATCTATCTATCTATCTATCTATCCACTATCTACCAGTTACCGATCAAATTATTTCTCTATCTATCTATCTATCTATCTATCTATCTATCTATCTATCTATCTATCATCTACCTGGTTTTCATCTGTCTGTCTGCATTTCTGTCTTTCTGTCTTTCTTTCTATCTATCTATCTATCTATCTATCTATCTATCTATCTATCTATCTATCTATCTATCTATCTATCTATCTATCTATCATCTACCTGGTTTTCATCTGTCTGTCTGCATTTCTGTCTTTCTGTCTTTCTATCTATCTATCTATCTATCTATCTATCTATCTATCTATCTATCTATCTATCTATCTATCTATCTATCTATCTATCTATCTATCTATCTATCTATCTATCCACTATCTACCAGTTACCGATCAAATTATTTCTCTATCTATCTATCTATCTATCTATCTATCTATCTATCTATCTATCTATCTATCTATCTATCTATCTATCTATCTATTTATCTATCTATCTATCTATCCTCTATCTATCTATCCACTATCTACCAGTTAGCGATCGAATTATTTCTCTATCTATCTATCTATCTATCTATCCATCCATCCATCCATCCATCCATCCATCCATCCATCCATCCATCCATCCATCCATCCATCCATCCATCCATCCATCCATCCATCCATCCATCCATCTATCTATCTATCTATCTATCTATCTATCTATCTATCTATCTATCTATCATCTATCTGGTTTTCATCTGTCTGTCTGCATTTCTGTCTTTCTGTCTTTCTATCTATCTATCTATCTATCTATCTATCTATCTATCTATCTATCTATCTATCTATCTATCTATCTATCTATCTATCTATTTATCTATCTATCTATCCTCTATCTATCTATCCACTATCTACCAGTTAGCGATCGAATTATTTCTCTATCTATCTATCTATCTATCTATCTATCTATCTATCTATCTATCTATCTATCTATCTATCTATCTATCTATCTATCT
>CM077650.1:56145021-56157521 GCA_039707465.1 Rhabdophis nuchalis
CATCCATCCATCCATCCATCCATCCATCCATCCATCCATCCATCCATCCATCCATCCATCCATCCATCCATCCATCCATCCATCCATCCATCCATCCATCCATCCATCCATCCATCCATCCATCCATCTATCTATCTATCTATCTATCTATCTATCTATCTATCTATTTATCTATCTATCTATCCTCTATCTATCTATCCACTATCTACCAGTTAGCGACCGAATTATTTCTCTATCTATCTATCTATCTATCTATCTATCTATCTATCTATCTATCTATCTATCTATCTATCTATCTATCTATCTATCTATCTATCTATCTATCTATCTATCTATCTATCTATCTATCTATCTATCCTCTATCTATCTATCCACTATCTACCAGTTAGCGATCGAATTATTTATCTATCTATCTATCTATCTATCTATCTATCCATCCATCCATCCATCCATCCATCCATCCATCCATCCATCCTTCCATCCATCCATCCATCCATCCATCCATCCATCCATCCATCCATCCATCTATCTATCTATCTATCTATCTATCTATCTATCTATCTATCTATCTATCTATCATCTACCTGGTTTTCATCTGTCTGTCTGCATTTCTGTCTTTCTGTCTTTCTGTCTTTCTTTCTATCTATCTATCTATCTATCTATCTATCTATCTATCTATCTATTTATCTATCTATCTATCTATCCTCTATCTATCTATCCACTATCTACCAGTTAGCGATCGAATTATTTCTCTATCTATCTATCTATCTATCTATCTATCTATCTATCTATCTATCTATCTATCTATCTATCTATCTATCTATCTATCTATCTATCTATCTATCTATCTATCTATCTATCTATCTATCTATCTATCTATCTATCTATCTATCTATCTATCTATCTATCTATCTATCCTCTATCTATCTATCCACTATCTACCAGTTAGCGATCGAATTATTTCTCTATCTATCTATCTATCTATCTATCCATCCATCCATCCATCCATCCATCCATCCATCCATCCATCCATCCATCCATCCATCCATCCATCCATCCATCCATCCATCCATCCATCCATCTATCTATCTATCTATCTATCTATCTATCTATCTATCATCTATCTGGTTTTCATCTGTCTGTCTGCATTTCTGTCTTTCTGTCTTTCTATCTATCTATCTATCTATCTATCTATCTATCTATCTATCTATCTATCTATCTATCTATCTATCTATCTATCTATCTATTTATCTATCTATCTATCCTCTATCTATCTATCCACTATCTACCAGTTAGCGATCGAATTATTTCTCTATCTATCTATCTATCTATCTATCTATCTATCTATCTATCTATCTATCTATCTATCTATCTATCTATCTATCTATCTATCTATCTATCTATCTATCTATCTATCTATCTATCCTCTATCTATCTATCCACTATCTACCAGTTAGCGATCGAATTATTTATCTATCTATCTATCTATCTATCTATCTATCTATCTATCCATCCATCCATCCATCCATCCATCCATCCATCCATCCATCCTTCCATCCATCCATCCATCCATCCATCCATCCATCCATCCATCCATCCATCCATCCATCTATCTATCTATCTATCTATCTATCTATCTATCTATCTATCTATCTATCTATCTATCTATCATCTACCTGGTTTTCATCTGTCTGTCTGCATTTCTGTCTTTCTGTCTTTCTGTCTTTCTTTCTATCTATCTATCTATCTATCTATCTATCTATCTATCTATCTATCTATCTATCTATCTATCTATTTATCTATCTATCTATCTATCCTCTATCTATCTATCCACTATCTACCAGTTAGCGATCGAATTATTTCTCTATCTATCTATCTATCTATCTATCTATCTATCTATCTATCTATCTATCTATCTATCTATCTATCTATCTATCTATCTATCTATCTATCATCATCTACCTGGTTTTCATCTGTCTGTCTGCATTTCTGTCTTTCTGTCTTTCTGACTTTCTTTCTATCTATCTATCTATCTATCTATCTATCTATCTATCTATCTATCTATCTATCTATCTATCTATCTATCTATCTATCTATCTATCTATCTATCTATCTATCTATCCACTATCTACCAGTTACCGATCGAATTATTTCTCTATCTATCTATCTATCTATCTATCTATCTATCTATCTATCTATCTATCTATCTATCTATCTATCTATCTATCATCTACCTGGTTTTCATCTGTCTGTCTGCCTTTCTGTCTTTCTTTCTATCTATCTATCTATCTATCTATCTATCTATCTATCTATCTATCTATCTATCTATCTATCTATCTATCTATCTATCTATCTATCTATCTATCCACTATCTACCAGTTACCGATCGAATTATTTCTCTATCTATCTATCTATCTATCTATCTATCTATCTATCTATCTATCTATCTATCTATCTATCTATCTATCTATCTATCTATCTATCTATCTATCATCTACCTGGTTTTCATCTGTCTGTCTGCATTTCTGTCTTTCTGTCTTTCTTTCTATCTATCTATCTATCTATCTATCTATCTATCTATCTATCTATCTATCTATCTATCTATCTATCTATCTATCATCTACCTGGTTTTCATCTGTCTGTCTGCATTTCTGTCTTTCTGTCTTTCTTTCTATCTATCTATCTATCTATCTATCTATCTATCTATCTATCTATCTATCTATCTATCTATCTATCTATCTATCTATCCACTATCTACCAGTTACCGATCAAATTATTTCTCTATCTATCTATCTATCTATCTATCTATCTATCTATCTATCTATCTATCTATCTATCTATCTATCTATCTATCTATCTATTTATCTATCTATCTATCTATCCTCTATCTATCTATCCACTATCTACCAGTTAGCGATCGAATTATTTCTCTATCTATCTATCTATCTATCTATCTATCCATCCATCCATCCATCCATCCATCCATCCATCCATCCATCCATCCATCCATCCATCCATCCATCCATCCATCCATCCATCCATCCATCCATCCATCCATCCATCCATCCATCCATCTATCTATCTATCTATCTATCTATCTATCTATCTATCTATCATCTATCTGGTTTTCATCTGTCTGTCTGCATTTCTGTCTTTCTGTCTTTCTATCTATCTATCTATCTATCTATCTATCTATCTATCTATTTATCTATCTATCTATCTATCCTCTATCTATCTATCCACTATCTACCAGTTAGCGATCGAATTATTTCTCTATCTATCTATCTATCTATCTATCCATCCATCCATCCATCCATCCATCCATCCATCCATCCATCCATCCATCCATCCATCCATCCATCCATCCATCCATCCATCCATCCATCCATCCATCCATCTATCTATCTATCAATCTATCTATCTATCTATCTATCTATCTATCTATCTATCTATCTATTTATCTATCTATCTATCCTCTATCTATCTATCCACTATCTACCAGTTAGCGACCGAATTATTTCTCTATCTATCTATCTATCTATCTATCTATCTATCTATCTATCTATCTATCTATCTATCTATCTATCTATCTATCTATCTATCTATCTATCTATCTATCTATCTATCCTCTATCTATCTATCCACTATCTACCAGTTAGCGATCGAATTATTTATCTATCTATCTATCTATCTATCTATCTATCCATCCATCCATCCATCCATCCATCCATCCATCCATCCATCCTTCCATCCATCCATCCATCCATCCATCCATCCATCCATCCATCCATCCATCCATCCATCTATCTATCTATCTATCTATCTATCTATCTATCTATCTATCTATCTATCTATCTATCATCTACCTGGTTTTCATCTGTCTGTCTGCATTTCTGTCTTTCTGTCTTTCTGTCTTTCTTTCTATCTATCTATCTATCTATCTATCTATCTATCTATCTATCTATCTATCTATCTATTTATCTATCTATCTATCTATCCTCTATCTATCTATCCACTATCTACCAGTTAGCGATCGAATTATTTCTCTATCTATCTATCTATCTATCTATCTATCTATCTATCTATCTATCTATCTATCTATCTATCTATCTATCTATCTATCTATCTATCTATCTATCTATCTATCTATCTATCCTCTATCTATCTATCCACTATCTACCAGTTAGCGATCGAATTATTTCTCTATCTATCTATCTATCTATCTATCCATCCATCCATCCATCCATCCATCCATCCATCCATCCATCCATCCATCCATCCATCCATCCATCCATCCATCCATCCATCCATCCATCCATCCATCTATCTATCTATCTATCTATCTATCTATCTATCTATCTATCTATCATCTATCTGGTTTTCATCTGTCTGTCTGCATTTCTGTCTTTCTGTCTTTCTATCTATCTATCTATCTATCTATCTATCTATCTATCTATCTATCTATCTATCTATCTATCTATCTATCTATTTATCTATCTATCTATCCTCTATCTATCTATCCACTATCTACCAGTTAGCGATCGAATTATTTCTCTATCTATCTATCTATCTATCTATCTATCTATCTATCTATCTATCTATCTATCTATCTATCTATCTATCTATCTATCTATCTATCTATCTATCTATCTATCTATCTATCTATCCTCTATCTATCTATCCACTATCTACCAGTTAGCGATCGAATTATTTATCTATCTATCTATCTATCTATCTATCTATCTATCTATCCATCCATCCATCCATCCATCCATCCATCCATCCATCCATCCATCCTTCCATCCATCCATCCATCCATCCATCCATCCATCCATCCATCCATCCATCTATCTATCTATCTATCTATCTATCTATCTATCTATCTATCTATCTATCTATCTATCTATCATCTACCTGGTTTTCATCTGTCTGTCTGCATTTCTGTCTTTCTGTCTTTCTGTCTTTCTTTCTATCTATCTATCTATCTATCTATCTATCTATCTATCTATCTATCTATCTATCTATTTATCTATCTATCTATCTATCCTCTATCTATCTATCCACTATCTACCAGTTAGCGATCGAATTATTTCTCTATCTATCTATCTATCTATCTATCTATCTATCTATCTATCTATCTATCTATCTATCTATCTATCTATCTATCTATCTATCTATCTATCTATCTATCTATCTATCTATCATCATCTACCTGGTTTTCATCTGTCTGTCTGCATTTCTGTCTTTCTGTCTTTCTGACTTTCTTTCTATCTATCTATCTATCTATCTATCTATCTATCTATCTATCTATCTATCTATCTATCTATCTATCTATCTATCTATCTATCTATCTATCTATCTATCTATCTATCTATCTATCTATCTATCCACTATCTACCAGTTACCGATCGAATTATTTCTCTATCTATCTATCTATCTATCTATCTATCTATCTATCTATCTATCTATCTATCTATCTATCTATCTATCTATCTATCTATCTATCTATCTATCTATCTATCTATCTATCTATCTATCATCTACCTGGTTTTCATCTGTCTGTCTGCCTTTCTGTCTTTCTTTCTATCTATCTATCTATCTATCTATCTATCTATCTATCTATCTATCTATCTATCTATCTATCTATCTATCTATCTATCTATCTATCCACTATCTACCAGTTACCGATCGAATTATTTCTCTATCTATCTATCTATCTATCTATCTATCTATCTATCTATCTATCTATCTATCTATCTATCTATCTATCATCTACCTGGTTTTCATCTGTCTGTCTGCATTTCTGTCTTTCTGTCTTTCTTTCTATCTATCTATCTATCTATCTATCTATCTATCTATCTATCTATCTATCTATCTATCTATCTATCTATCTATCTATCTATCATCTACCTGGTTTTCATCTGTCTGTCTGCATTTCTGTCTTTCTGTCTTTCTTTCTATCTATCTATCTATCTATCTATCTATCTATCTATCTATCTATCTATCTATCTATCTATCTATCTATCTATCTATCTATCTATCTATCTATCTATCTATCTATCTATCTATCTATCTATCTATCCACTATCTACCAGTTACCGATCAAATTATTTCTCTATCTATCTATCTATCTATCTATCTATCTATCTATCTATCTATCTATCTATCTATCTATCTATCTATCTATTTATCTATCTATCTATCTATCCTCTATCTATCTATCCACTATCTACCAGTTAGCGATCGAATTATTTCTCTATCTATCTATCTATCTATCTATCTATCTATCTATCCATCCATCCATCCATCCATCCATCCATCCATCCATCCATCCATCCATCCATCCATCCATCCATCCATCCATCCATCCATCCATCCATCCATCCATCCATCCATCCATCCATCCATCTATCTATCTATCTATCTATCTATCTATCTATCTATCTATCTATCTATCATCTATCTGGTTTTCATCTGTCTGTCTGCATTTCTGTCTTTCTGTCTTTCTATCTATCTATCTATCTATCTATCTATCTATCTATCTATCTATCTATCTATCTATCTATCTATCTATTTATCTATCTATCTATCCTCTATCTATCTATCCACTATCTACCAGTTAGCGATCGAATTATTTCTCTATCTATCTATCTATCTATCTATCTATCTATCTATCTATCTATCTATCTATCTATCTATCTATCTATCTATCTATCTATCTATCTATCTATCTATCTATCCTCTATCTATCTATCCACTATCTACCAGTTAGCGATCGAATTATTTATCTATCTATCTATCTATCTATCTATCTATCCATCCATCCATCCATCCATCCATCCATCCATCCATCCATCCATCCTTCCATCCATCCATCCATCCATCCATCCATCCATCCATCCATCCATCCATCCATCCATCTATCTATCTATCTATCTATCTATCTATCTATCTATCTATCTATCTATCTATCTATCATCTACCTGGTTTTCATCTGTCTGTCTGCATTTCTGTCTTTCTGTCTTTCTGTCTTTCTTTCTATCTATCTATCTATCTATCTATCTATCTATCTATCTATCTATCTATCTATCTATCTATCTATCTATCTATCTATCTATCTATCTATCTATCTATCTATCTATCTATCCTCTATCTATCTATCCACTATCTACCAGTTAGCGATCGAATTATTTCTCTATCTATCTATCTATCTATCTATCTATCTATCTATCTATCTATCTATCTATCTATCTATCTATCTATCTATCTATCTATCTATCTATCTATCTATCATCATCTACCTGGTTTTCATCTGTCTGTCTGCATTTCTGTCTTTCTGTCTTTCTGACTTTCTTTCTATCTATCTATCTATCTATCTATCTATCTATCTATCTATCTATCTATCTATCTATCTATCTATCTATCTATCTATCTATCTATCTATCTATCTATCTATCTATCTATCTATCCACTATCTACCAGTTACCGATCGAATTATTTCTCTATCTATCTATCTATCTATCTATCTATCTATCTATCTATCTATCTATCTATCTATCTATCTATCTATCTATCTATCTATCTATCTATCATCTACCTGGTTTTCATCTGTCTGTCTGCCTTTCTGTCTTTCTTTCTATCTATCTATCTATCTATCTATCTATCTATCTATCTATCTATCTATCTATCTATCTATCTATCTATCTATCTATCTATCTATCTATCCACTATCTACCAGTTACCGATCGAATTATTTCTCTATCTATCTATCTATCTATCTATCTATCTATCTATCTATCTATCTATCTATCTATCTATCTATCTATCTATCTATCATCTACCTGGTTTTCATCTGTCTGTCTGCATTTCTGTCTTTCTGTCTTTCTTTCTATCTATCTATCTATCTATCTATCTATCTATCTATCCACTATCTACCAGTTACCGATCAAATTATTTCTCTATCTATCTATCTATCTATCTATCTATCTATCTATCTATCTATCTATCTATCTATCTATCTATCTATTTATCTATCTATCTATCCTCTATCTATCTATCCACTATCTACCAGTTAGCGATCGAATTATTTCTCTATCTATCTATCTATCTATCTATCTATCTATCTATCTATCTATCTATCTATCTATCTATCTATCTATCTATCTATCTATCTATCTATCTATCTATCTATCTATCTATCATCATCTACCTGGTTTTCATCTGTCTGTCTGCATTTCTGTCTTTCTGTCTTTCTGACTTTCTTTCTATCTATCTATCTATCTATCTATCTATCTATCTATCTATCTATCTATCTATCTATCTATCTATCTATCTATCTATCTATCTATCTATCTATCTATCTATCTATCTATCCACTATCTACCAGTTACCGATCGAATTATTTCTCTATCTATCTATCTATCTATCTATCTATCTATCTATCTATCTATCTATCTATCTATCTATCTATCTATCTATCTATCTATCTATCTATCTATCTATCTATCATCTACCTGGTTTTCATCTGTCTGTCTGCCTTTCTGTCTTTCTTTCTATCTATCTATCTATCTATCTATCTATCTATCTATCTATCTATCTATCTATCTATCTATCTATCTATCTATCTATCTATCTATCTATCTATCTATCCACTATCTACCAGTTACCGATCGAATTATTTCTCTATCTATCTATCTATCTATCTATCTATCTATCTATCTATCTATCTATCTATCTATCTATCATCTACCTGGTTTTCATCTGTCTGTCTGCATTTCTGTCTTTCTGTCTTTCTTTCTATCTATCTATCTATCTATCTATCTATCTATCTATCTATCTATCTATCTATCTATCTATCTATCTATCATCTACCTGGTTTTCATCTGTCTGTCTGCATTTCTGTCTTTCTGTCTTTCTTTCTATCTATCTATCTATCTATCTATCTATCTATCTATCTATCTATCTATCTATCTATCTATCTATCTATCTATCTATCTATCTATCTATCTATCTATCCACTATCTACCAGTTACCGATCAAATTATTTCTCTATCTATCTATCTATCTATCTATCTATCTATCTATCTATCTATCTATCTATCTATCTATCTATCTATTTATCTATCTATCTATCTATCCTCTATCTATCTATCCACTATCTACCAGTTAGCGATCGAATTATTTCTCTATCTATCTATCTATCTATCTATCCATCCATCCATCCATCCATCCATCCATCCATCCATCCATCCATCCATCCATCCATCCATCCATCCATCCATCCATCCATCCATCCATCCATCCATCCATCCATCCATCCATCTATCTATCTATCTATCTATCTATCTATCTATCTATCTATCATCTATCTGGTTTTCATCTGTCTGTCTGCATTTCTGTCTTTCTGTCTTTCTATCTATCTATCTATCTATCTATCTATCTATCTATCTATCTATCTATCTATCTATCTATCTATCTATTTATCTATCTATCTATCCTCTATCTATCTATCCACTATCTACCAGTTAGCGATCGAATTATTTCTCTATCTATCTATCTATCTATCTATCTATCTATCTATCTATCTATCTATCTATCTATCTATCTATCTATCTATCTATCTATCTATCTATCTATCTATCTATCTATCCTCTATCTATCTATCCACTATCTACCAGTTAGCGATCGAATTATTTATCTATCTATCTATCTATCTATCTATCTATCCATCCATCCATCCATCCATCCATCCATCCATCCATCCATCCATCCATCCTTCCATCCATCCATCCATCCATCCATCCATCCATCCATCCATCCATCCATCCATCCATCTATCTATCTATCTATCTATCTATCTATCTATCTATCTATCTATCTATCTATCATCTACCTGGTTTTCATCTGTCTGTCTGCATTTCTGTCTTTCTGTCTTTCTGTCTTTCTTTCTATCTATCTATCTATCTATCTATCTATCTATCTATCTATCTATCTATCTATCTATCTATCTATCTATCTATCTATCTATCTATCTATCTATCTATCTATCTATCTATCTATCTATCTATCTATCTATCCTCTATCTATCTATCCACTATCTACCAGTTAGCGATCGAATTATTTCTCTATCTATCTATCTATCTATCTATCTATCTATCTATCTATCTATCTATCTATCTATCTATCTATCTATCTATCTATCTATCTATCTATCTATCATCATCTACCTGGTTTTCATCTGTCTGTCTGCATTTCTGTCTTTCTGTCTTTCTGACTTTCTTTCTATCTATCTATCTATCTATCTATCTATCTATCTATCTATCTATCTATCTATCTATCTATCTATCTATCTATCTATCTATCTATCTATCTATCTATCTATCTATCTATCCACTATCTACCAGTTACCGATCGAATTATTTCTCTATCTATCTATCTATCTATCTATCTATCTATCTATCTATCTATCTATCTATCTATCTATCTATCTATCTATCTATCTATCTATCTATCTATCTATCATCTACCTGGTTTTCATCTGTCTGTCTGCCTTTCTGTCTTTCTTTCTATCTATCTATCTATCTATCTATCTATCTATCTATCTATCTATCTATCTATCTATCTATCTATCTATCTATCTATCTATCTATCTATCCACTATCTACCAGTTACCGATCGAATTATTTCTCTATCTATCTATCTATCTATCTATCTATCTATCTATCTATCTATCTATCTATCTATCTATCTATCTATCTATCTATCTATCATCTACCTGGTTTTCATCTGTCTGTCTGCATTTCTGTCTTTCTGTCTTTCTTTCTATCTATCTATCTATCTATCTATCTATCTATCTATCTATCCACTATCTACCAGTTACCGATCAAATTATTTCTCTATCTATCTATCTATCTATCTATCTATCTATCTATCTATCTATCTATCTATCTATCTATCTATCTATTTATCTATCTATCTATCCTCTATCTATCTATCCACTATCTACCAGTTAGCGATCGAATTATTTCTCTATCTATCTATCTATCTATCTATCTATCTATCTATCTATCTATCTATCTATCTATCTATCTATCTATCTATCTATCTATCTATCTATCTATCTATCTATCTATCTATCCTCTATCTATCTATCCACTATCTACCAGTTAGCGATCGAATTATTTATCTATCTATCTATCTATCTATCTATCTATCCATCCATCCATCCATCCATCCATCCATCCATCCATCCATCCATCCATCCTTCCATCCATCCATCCATCCATCCATCCATCCATCCATCCATCCATCCATCCATCCATCTATCTATCTATCTATCTATCTATCTATCTATCTATCTATCTATCTATCTATCTATCATCTACCTGGTTTTCATCTGTCTGTCTGCATTTCTGTCTTTCTGTCTTTCTGTCTTTCTTTCTATCTATCTATCTATCTATCTATCTATCTATCTATCTATCTATCTATCTATCTATCTATCTATCTATCTATCTATCTATCTATCTATCTATCTATCTATCTATCTATCTATCTATCTATCTATCTATCCTCTATCTATCTATCCACTATCTACCAGTTAGCGATCGAATTATTTCTCTATCTATCTATCTATCTATCTATCTATCTATCTATCTATCTATCTATCTATCTATCTATCTATCTATCTATCTATCTATCTATCTATCATCATCTACCTGGTTTTCATCTGTCTGTCTGCATTTCTGTCTTTCTGTCTTTCTGACTTTCTTTCTATCTATCTATCTATCTATCTATCTATCTATCTATCTATCTATCTATCTATCTATCTATCTATCTATCTATCTATCTATCTATCTATCTATCTATCTATCTATCTATCTATCCACTATCTACCAGTTACCGATCGAATTATTTCTCTATCTATCTATCTATCTATCTATCTATCTATCTATCTATCTATCTATCTATCTATCTATCTATCTATCTATCTATCATCTACCTGGTTTTCATCTGTCTGTCTGCCTTTCTGTCTTTCTTTCTATCTATCTATCTATCTATCTATCTATCTATCTATCTATCTATCTATCTATCTATCTATCTATCTATCTATCTATCTATCTATCTATCTATCTATCCACTATCTACCAGTTACCGATCGAATTATTTCTCTATCTATCTATCCATCCATCCATCCATCCATCTATCTATCTATCTATCTATCTATCTATCTATCTATCTATCTATCTATCTATCTATCTATCTATCTATCATCTACCTGGTTTTCATCTGTCTGTCTGCATTTCTGTCTTTCTGTCTTTCTGTCTTTCTTTCTATCTATCTATCTATCTATCTATCTATCTATCTATCTATCTATCTATCTATCTATCTATCTATCTATCTATCTATCTATCTATCTATCTATCTATCTATCTATCTATCTATCTATCTATCTATCTATCTATCTATCTATCCTCTATCTATCTATCCACTATCTACCAGTT
>CM077650.1:56162521-56192521 GCA_039707465.1 Rhabdophis nuchalis
TTTCTTTCTATCTATCTATCTATCTATCTATCTATCTATCTATCTATCTATCTATCTATCTATCTATCTATCTATCTATCCACTATCTACCAGTTACCAATCGAATTATTTCTCTATCTATCTATCTATCTATCTATCTATCTATCTATCTATCTATCTATCTATCTATCTATCTATCTATCTATCTATCTATCTATCTATCCACTATCTACCAGTTACCGATCGAATTATTTCTCTATCTATCTATCTATCTATCTATCTATCTATCTATCTATCTATCTATCTATCTATCTATCTATCTATCTATCTATCTATCATCTACCTGGTTTTCATCTGTCTGTCTGCCTTTCTGTCTTTCTTTCTATCTATCTATCTATCTATCTATCTATCTATCTATCTATCTATCTATCTATCTATCTATCTATCATCTACCTGGTTTTCATCTGTCTGTCTGCATTTCTGTCTTTCTGTCTTTCTTTCTATCTATCTATCTATCTATCTATCTATCTATCTATCTATCTATCTATCTATCTATCTATCTATCTATCTATCTATCTATCTATCTATCTATCCACTATCTACCAGTTACCGATCAAATTATTTCTCTATCTATCTATCTATCTATCTATCTATCTATCTATCTATCTATCTATCTATCTATCTATCTATCTATCTATCTATTTATCTATCTATCTATCTATCCTCTATCTATCTATCCACTATCTACCAGTTAGCGATCGAATTATTTCTCTATCTATCTATCTATCTATCTATCCATCCATCCATCCATCCATCCATCCATCCATCCATCCATCCATCCATCCATCCATCCATCCATCCATCCATCCATCCATCCATCCATCTATCTATCTATCTATCTATCTATCTATCTATCATCTATCTGGTTTTCATCTGTCTGTCTGCATTTCTGTCTTTCTGTCTTTCTATCTATCTATCTATCTATCTATCTATCTATCTATCTATCTATCTATCTATCTATCTATCTATCTATCTATCTATCTATCTATCTATCTATCTATCTATCTATCCTCTATCTATCTATCCACTATCTACCAGTTAGCGATCGAATTATCTATCTATCTATCTATCTATCTATCTATCTATCTATCTATCTATCTATCTATCTATCCATCCATCCATCCATCCATCCATCCATCCATCCATCCATCCTTCCATCCATCCATCCATCCATCCATCCATCCATCTATCTATCTATCTATCTATCTATCTATCTATCTATCTATCTATCATCTACCTGGTTTTCATCTGTCTGTCTGCATTTCTGTCTTTCTGTCTTTCTGTCTTTCTTTCTATCTATCTATCTATCTATCTATCTATCTATCTATCTATCTATCTATCTATCTATCTATCTATTTATCTATCTATCTATCTATCCTCTATCTATCTATCCACTATCTACCAGTTAGCGATCGAATTATTTCTCTATCTATCTATCTATCTATCTATCTATCTATCTATCTATCTATCTATCTATCTATCTATCTATCTATCTATCTATCTATCTATCTATCTATCATCATCTACCTGGTTTTCATCTGTCTGTCTGCATTTCTGTCTTTCTGTCTTTCTGACTTTCTTTCTATCTATCTATCTATCTATCTATCTATCTATCTATCTATCTATCTATCTATCTATCTATCTATCTATCTATCTATCTATCTATCTATCTATCTATCTATCTATCTATCCACTATCTACCAGTTACCGATCGAATTATTTCTCTATCTATCTATCTATCTATCTATCTATCTATCTATCTATCTATCTATCTATCTATCTATCTATCTATCTATCTATCTATCTATCATCTACCTGGTTTTCATCTGTCTGTCTGCCTTTCTGTCTTTCTTTCTATCTATCTATCTATCTATCTATCTATCTATCTATCTATCTATCTATCTATCTATCTATCTATCTATCTATCTATCTATCTATCTATCTATCCACTATCTACCAGTTACCAATCGAATTATTTCTCTATCTATCTATCTATCTATCTATCTATCTATCTATCTATCTATCTATCTATCTATCTATCTATCTATCTATCTATCTATCTATCTATCTATCCACTATCTACCAGTTACCGATCGAATTATTTCTCTATCTATCTATCTATCTATCTATCTATCTATCTATCTATCTATCTATCTATCTATCTATCTATCTATCTATCTATCATCTACCTGGTTTTCATCTGTCTGTCTGCCTTTCTGTCTTTCTTTCTATCTATCTATCTATCTATCTATCTATCTATCTATCTATCTATCTATCTATCTATCTATCTATCATCTACCTGGTTTTCATCTGTCTGTCTGCATTTCTGTCTTTCTGTCTTTCTTTCTATCTATCTATCTATCTATCTATCTATCTATCTATCTATCTATCTATCTATCTATCTATCTATCTATCTATCTATCTATCTATCCACTATCTACCAGTTACCGATCAAATTATTTCTCTATCTATCTATCTATCTATCTATCTATCTATCTATCTATCTATCTATCTATCTATCTATTTATCTATCTATCTATCTATCCTCTATCTATCTATCCACTATCTACCAGTTAGCGATCGAATTATTTCTCTATCTATCTATCTATCTATCTATCCATCCATCCATCCATCCATCCATCCATCCATCCATCCATCCATCCATCCATCCATCCATCCATCCATCCATCCATCCATCCATCTATCTATCTATCTATCTATCTATCTATCTATCATCTATCTGGTTTTCATCTGTCTGTCTGCATTTCTGTCTTTCTGTCTTTCTATCTATCTATCTATCTATCTATCTATCTATCTATCTATCTATCTATCTATCTATCTATCTATCTATCTATCTATCTATCTATCTATCTATTTATCTATCTATCTATCCTCTATCTATCTATCCACTATCTACCAGTTAGCGATCGAATTATTTCTCTATCTATCTATCTATCTATCTATCTATCTATCTATCTATCTATCTATCTATCTATCTATCTATCTATCTATCTATCTATCTATCTATCTATCTATCTATCTATCTATCTATCCTCTATCTATCTATCCACTATCTACCAGTTAGCGATCGAATTATTTATCTATCTATCTATCTATCTATCTATCTATCTATCTATCTATCCATCCATCCATCCATCCATCCATCCATCCATCCATCCATCCATCCTTCCATCCATCCATCCATCCATCCATCCATCCATCCATCCATCCATCCATCCATCTATCTATCTATCTATCTATCTATCTATCTATCTATCTATCTATCTATCTATCTATCTATCATCTACCTGGTTTTCATCTGTCTGTCTGCATTTCTGTCTTTCTGTCTTTCTGTCTTTCTTTCTATCTATCTATCTATCTATCTATCTATCTATCTATCTATCTATCTATCTATCTATCTATCTATCTATCTATCTATCTATCTATCTATCTATCTATCTATCTATCTATCCTCTATCTATCTATCCACTATCTACCAGTTAGCGATCGAATTATTTCTCTATCTATCTATCTATCTATCTATCTATCTATCTATCTATCTATCTATCTATCTATCTATCTATCTATCTATCTATCTATCTATCTATCATCATCTACCTGGTTTTCATCTGTCTGTCTGCATTTCTGTCTTTCTGTCTTTCTGACTTTCTTTCTATCTATCTATCTATCTATCTATCTATCTATCTATCTATCTATCTATCTATCTATCTATCTATCTATCTATCTATCTATCTATCTATCTATCTATCTATCTATCTATCTATCTATCTATCTATCCACTATCTACCAGTTACCGATCGAATTATTTCTCTATCTATCTATCTATCTATCTATCTATCTATCTATCTATCTATCTATCTATCTATCTATCTATCATCTACCTGGTTTTCATCTGTCTGTCTGCCTTTCTGTCTTTCTTTCTATCTATCTATCTATCTATCTATCTATCTATCTATCTATCTATCTATCTATCTATCTATCTATCTATCTATCTATTTATCTATCTATCTATCCACTATCTACCAGTTACCGATCGAATTATTTCTCTATCTATCTATCTATCTATCTATCTATCTATCTATCTATCTATCTATCTATCTATCTATCTATCTATCTATCTATCATCTACCTGGTTTTCATCTGTCTGTCTGCATTTCTGTCTTTCTGTCTTTCTTTCTATCTATCTATCTATCTATCTATCTATCTATCTATCTATCTATCTATCTATCTATCTATCTATCTATCATCTACCTGGTTTTCATCTGTCTGTCTGCATTTCTGTCTTTCTGTCTTTCTTTCTATCTATCTATCTATCTATCTATCTATCTATCTATCTATCTATCTATCTATCTATCTATCTATCTATCTATCTATCTATTTATCTATCTATCTATCCTCTATCTATCTATCCACTATCTACCAGTTAGCGATCGAATTATTTCTCTATCTATCTATCTATCTATCTATCTATCTATCTATCTATCTATCTATCTATCTATCTATCTATCTATCTATCTATCTATCCTCTATCTATCTATCCACTATCTACCAGTTACCGATCGAATTATTTCTCTATCTATCTATCTATCTATCTATCTATCTATCTATCTATCTATCTATCTATCTATCTATCTATCTATCTATCTATCTATCTATCATCTACCTGGTTTTCATCTGTCTGTCTGCCTTTCTGTCTTTCTTTCTATCTATCTATCTATCTATCTATCTATCTATCTATCTATCTATCTATCTATCTATCTATCTATCTATCTATCTATCTATCCACTATCTACCAGTTACCGATCGAATTATTTCTCTATCTATCTATCTATCTATCTATCTATCTATCTATCTATCTATCTATCTATCTATCTATCTATCTATCTATCTATCATCTACCTGGTTTTCATCTGTCTGTCTGCATTTCTGTCTTTCTGTCTTTCTTTCTATCTATCTATCTATCTATCTATCTATCTATCTATCTATCCACTATCTACCAGTTACCGATCAAATTATTTCTCTATCTATCTATCTATCTATCTATCTATCTATCTATCTATCTATCTATCTATCTATCTATCTATCTATCTATCTATCTATCTATTTATCTATCTATCTATCTATCCTCTATCTATCTATCCACTATCTACCAGTTAGCGATCGAATTATTTCTCTATCTATCTATCTATCTATCTATCCATCCATCCATCCATCCATCCATCCATCCATCCATCCATCCATCCATCCATCCATCCATCCATCCATCCATCCATCCATCCATCCATCCATCCATCCATCTATCTATCTATCTATCTATCTATCTATCTATCTATCTATCTATCATCTATCTGGTTTTCATCTGTCTGTCTGCATTTCTGTCTTTCTGTCTTTCTATCTATCTATCTATCTATCTATCTATCTATCTATCTATCTATCTATCTATCTATCTATCTATCTATCTATCTATCTATCTATCTATCTATTTATCTATCTATCTATCCTCTATCTATCTATCCACTATCTACCAGTTAGCGATCGAATTATTTCTCTATCTATCTATCTATCTATCTATCTATCTATCTATCTATCTATCTATCTATCTATCTATCTATCTATCTATCTATCTATCTATCTATCTATCTATCTATCTATCTATCCTCTATCTATCTATCCACTATCTACCAGTTAGCGATCGAATTATCTATCTATCTATCTATCTATCTATCTATCTATCTATCTATCTATCTATCTATCTATCCATCCATCCATCCATCCATCCATCCATCCATCCATCCATCCTTCCATCCATCCATCCATCCATCCATCCATCCATCTATCTATCTATCTATCTATCTATCTATCTATCTATCTATCTATCTATCTATCATCTACCTGGTTTTCATCTGTCTGTCTGCATTTCTGTCTTTCTGTCTTTCTGTCTTTCTTTCTATCTATCTATCTATCTATCTATCTATCTATCTATCTATCTATCTATCTATCTATCTATCTATCTATCTATCTATCTATTTATCTATCTATCTATCTATCCTCTATCTATCTATCCACTATCTACCAGTTAGCGATCGAATTATTTCTCTATCTATCTATCTATCTATCTATCTATCTATCTATCTATCTATCTATCTATCTATCTATCTATCTATCTATCTATCTATCTATCTATCTATCATCATCTACCTGGTTTTCATCTGTCTGTCTGCATTTCTGTCTTTCTGTCTTTCTGACTTTCTTTCTATCTATCTATCTATCTATCTATCTATCTATCTATCTATCTATCTATCTATCTATCTATCTATCTATCATCTACCTGGTTTTCATCTGTCTGTCTGCCTTTCTGTCTTTCTTTCTATCTATCTATCTATCTATCTATCTATCTATCTATCTATCTATCTATCTATCTATCTATCTATCTATCTATCTATCTATTTATCTATCTATCTATCCACTATCTACCAGTTACCGATCGAATTATTTCTCTATCTATCTATCTATCTATCTATCTATCTATCTATCTATCTATCTATCTATCTATCTATCTATCTATCTATCTATCTATCTATCATCTACCTGGTTTTCATCTGTCTGTCTGCATTTCTGTCTTTCTGTCTTTCTTTCTATCTATCTATCTATCTATCTATCTATCTATCTATCTATCTATCTATCTATCTATCTATCTATCTATCATCTACCTGGTTTTCATCTGTCTGTCTGCATTTCTGTCTTTCTGTCTTTCTTTCTATCTATCTATCTATCTATCTATCTATCTATCTATCTATCTATCTATCTATCTATCTATCTATCTATCTATCTATCTATCTATTTATCTATCTATCTATCCTCTATCTATCTATCCACTATCTACCAGTTAGCGATCGAATTATTTCTCTATCTATCTATCTATCTATCTATCTATCTATCTATCTATCTATCTATCTATCTATCTATCTATCTATCTATCTATCTATCTATCTATCCTCTATCTATCTATCCACTATCTACCAGTTACCGATCGAATTATTTCTCTATCTATCTATCTATCTATCTATCTATCTATCTATCTATCTATCTATCTATCTATCTATCTATCTATCTATCTATCTATCTATCTATCATCTACCTGGTTTTCATCTGTCTGTCTGCCTTTCTGTCTTTCTTTCTATCTATCTATCTATCTATCTATCTATCTATCTATCTATCTATCTATCTATCTATCTATCTATCTATCTATCTATCTATCTATCTATCCACTATCTACCAGTTACCGATCGAATTATTTCTCTATCTATCTATCTATCTATCTATCTATCTATCTATCTATCTATCTATCTATCTATCTATCTATCTATCTATCTATCTATCTATCATCTACCTGGTTTTCATCTGTCTGTCTGCATTTCTGTCTTTCTGTCTTTCTTTCTATCTATCTATCTATCTATCTATCTATCTATCTATCTATCCACTATCTACCAGTTACCGATCAAATTATTTCTCTATCTATCTATCTATCTATCTATCTATCTATCTATCTATCTATCTATCTATCTATCTATCTATCTATCTATCTATCTATTTATCTATCTATCTATCTATCCTCTATCTATCTATCCACTATCTACCAGTTAGCGATCGAATTATTTCTCTATCTATCTATCTATCTATCTATCCATCCATCCATCCATCCATCCATCCATCCATCCATCCATCCATCCATCCATCCATCCATCCATCCATCCATCCATCCATCCATCCATCCATCCATCCATCCATCTATCTATCTATCTATCTATCTATCTATCTATCTATCTATCTATCTATCATCTATCTGGTTTTCATCTGTCTGTCTGCATTTCTGTCTTTCTGTCTTTCTATCTATCTATCTATCTATCTATCTATCTATCTATCTATCTATCTATCTATCTATCTATCTATCTATCTATCTATCTATCTATCTATCTATCTATCTATCTATCTATCTATTTATCTATCTATCTATCCTCTATCTATCTATCCACTATCTACCAGTTAGCGATCGAATTATTTCTCTATCTATCTATCTATCTATCTATCTATCTATCTATCTATCTATCTATCTATCTATCTATCTATCTATCTATCTATCTATCTATCTATCTATCTATCTATCTATCTATCTATCTATCCTCTATCTATCTATCCACTATCTACCAGTTAGCGATCGAATTATCTATCTATCTATCTATCTATCTATCTATCTATCTATCTATCTATCTATCTATCTATCCATCCATCCATCCATCCATCCATCCATCCATCCATCCATCCTTCCATCCATCCATCCATCCATCCATCCATCCATCTATCTATCTATCTATCTATCTATCTATCTATCTATCTATCTATCTATCTATCATCTACCTGGTTTTCATCTGTCTGTCTGCATTTCTGTCTTTCTGTCTTTCTGTCTTTCTTTCTATCTATCTATCTATCTATCTATCTATCTATCTATCTATCTATCTATCTATCTATCTATCTATCTATCTATCTATCTATTTATCTATCTATCTATCTATCCTCTATCTATCTATCCACTATCTACCAGTTAGCGATCGAATTATTTCTCTATCTATCTATCTATCTATCTATCTATCTATCTATCTATCTATCTATCTATCTATCTATCTATCTATCTATCTATCTATCTATCTATCTATCATCATCTACCTGGTTTTCATCTGTCTGTCTGCATTTCTGTCTTTCTGTCTTTCTGACTTTCTTTCTATCTATCTATCTATCTATCTATCTATCTATCTATCTATCTATCTATCTATCTATCTATCTATCTATCTATCTATCTATCTATCTATCTATCTATCTATCTATCTATCTATCTATCTATCTATCTATCTATCCACTATCTACCAGTTACCGATCGAATTATTTCTCTATCTATCTATCTATCTATCTATCTATCTATCTATCTATCTATCTATCTATCTATCTATCTATCTATCTATCTATCTATCTATCTATCTATCATCTACCTGGTTTTCATCTGTCTGTCTGCCTTTCTGTCTTTCTTTCTATCTATCTATCTATCTATCTATCTATCTATCTATCTATCTATCTATCTATCTATCTATCTATCTATCTATCTATCTATCTATCCACTATCTACCAGTTACCAATCGAATTATTTCTCTATCTATCTATCTATCTATCTATCTATCTATCTATCTATCTATCTATCTATCTATCTATCTATCTATCTATCTATCTATCTATCTATCTATCTATCTATCTATCTATCCACTATCTACCAGTTACCGATCGAATTATTTCTCTATCTATCTATCTATCTATCTATCTATCTATCTATCTATCTATCTATCTATCTATCTATCTATCTATCTATCTATCTATCTATCTATCTATCATCTACCTGGTTTTCATCTGTCTGTCTGCCTTTCTGTCTTTCTTTCTATCTATCTATCTATCTATCTATCTATCTATCTATCTATCTATCTATCTATCTATCATCTACCTGGTTTTCATCTGTCTGTCTGCATTTCTGTCTTTCTGTCTTTCTTTCTATCTATCTATCTATCTATCTATCTATCTATCTATCTATCTATCTATCTATCTATCTATCTATCTATCTATCTATCTATCTATCTATCTATCTATCTATCTATCTATCTATCCACTATCTACCAGTTACCGATCAAATTATTTCTCTATCTATCTATCTATCTATCTATCTATCTATCTATCTATCTATCTATCTATCTATCTATCTATCTATCTATCTATTTATCTATCTATCTATCTATCCTCTATCTATCTATCCACTATCTACCAGTTAGCGATCGAATTATTTCTCTATCTATCTATCTATCTATCTATCCATCCATCCATCCATCCATCCATCCATCCATCCATCCATCCATCCATCCATCCATCCATCCATCCATCCATCCATCCATCCATCCATCCATCCATCCATCCATCCATCTATCTATCTATCTATCTATCTATCTATCTATCATCTATCTGGTTTTCATCTGTCTGTCTGCATTTCTGTCTTTCTGTCTTTCTATCTATCTATCTATCTATCTATCTATCTATCTATCTATCTATCTATCTATCTATCTATCTATCTATCTATCTATCTATCTATCTATCTATCCTCTATCTATCTATCCACTATCTACCAGTTAGCGATCGAATTATCTATCTATCTATCTATCTATCTATCTATCTATCTATCTATCTATCTATCTATCTATCCATCCATCCATCCATCCATCCATCCATCCATCCATCCATCCTTCCATCCATCCATCCATCCATCCATCCATCCATCTATCTATCTATCTATCTATCTATCTATCTATCTATCTATCTATCATCTACCTGGTTTTCATCTGTCTGTCTGCATTTCTGTCTTTCTGTCTTTCTGTCTTTCTTTCTATCTATCTATCTATCTATCTATCTATCTATCTATCTATCTATCTATCTATCTATCTATCTATCTATTTATCTATCTATCTATCTATCCTCTATCTATCTATCCACTATCTACCAGTTAGCGATCGAATTATTTCTCTATCTATCTATCTATCTATCTATCTATCTATCTATCTATCTATCTATCTATCTATCTATCTATCTATCTATCTATCTATCTATCATCATCTACCTGGTTTTCATCTGTCTGTCTGCATTTCTGTCTTTCTGTCTTTCTGACTTTCTTTCTATCTATCTATCTATCTATCTATCTATCTATCTATCTATCTATCTATCTATCTATCTATCTATCTATCTATCTATCTATCTATCTATCTATCTATCTATCTATCTATCTATCTATCTATCTATCTATCCACTATCTACCAGTTACCGATCGAATTATTTCTCTATCTATCTATCTATCTATCTATCTATCTATCTATCTATCTATCTATCTATCTATCTATCTATCTATCTATCTATCTATCTATCTATCTATCTATCTATCTATCTATCATCTACCTGGTTTTCATCTGTCTGTCTGCCTTTCTGTCTTTCTTTCTATCTATCTATCTATCTATCTATCTATCTATCTATCTATCTATCTATCTATCTATCTATCTATCTATCTATCTATCTATCTATCTATCTATCTATCTATCCACTATCTACCAGTTACCAATCGAATTATTTCTCTATCTATCTATCTATCTATCTATCTATCTATCTATCTATCTATCTATCTATCTATCTATCTATCTATCTATCTATCTATCTATCTATCTATCCACTATCTACCAGTTACCGATCGAATTATTTCTCTATCTATCTATCTATCTATCTATCTATCTATCTATCTATCTATCTATCTATCTATCTATCTATCTATCTATCTATCTATCTATCTATCTATCTATCATCTACCTGGTTTTCATCTGTCTGTCTGCCTTTCTGTCTTTCTTTCTATCTATCTATCTATCTATCTATCTATCTATCTATCTATCTATCTATCTATCTATCATCTACCTGGTTTTCATCTGTCTGTCTGCATTTCTGTCTTTCTGTCTTTCTTTCTATCTATCTATCTATCTATCTATCTATCTATCTATCTATCTATCTATCTATCTATCTATCTATCTATCTATCTATCTATCTATCTATCTATCTATCCACTATCTACCAGTTACCGATCAAATTATTTCTCTATCTATCTATCTATCTATCTATCTATCTATCTATCTATCTATCTATCTATCTATCTATTTATCTATCTATCTATCTATCCTCTATCTATCTATCCACTATCTACCAGTTAGCGATCGAATTATTTCTCTATCTATCTATCTATCTATCTATCCATCCATCCATCCATCCATCCATCCATCCATCCATCCATCCATCCATCCATCCATCCATCCATCCATCCATCCATCCATCCATCTATCTATCTATCTATCTATCTATCTATCTATCATCTATCTGGTTTTCATCTGTCTGTCTGCATTTCTGTCTTTCTGTCTTTCTATCTATCTATCTATCTATCTATCTATCTATCTATCTATCTATCTATCTATCTATCTATCTATCTATTTATCTATCTATCTATCCTCTATCTATCTATCCACTATCTACCAGTTAGCGATCGAATTATTTCTCTATCTATCTATCTATCTATCTATCTATCTATCTATCTATCTATCTATCTATCTATCTATCTATCTATCTATCTATCTATCTATCTATCTATCTATCTATCTATCTATCTATCTATCTATCCTCTATCTATCTATCCACTATCTACCAGTTAGCGATCGAATTATTTATCTATCTATCTATCTATCTATCTATCTATCTATCTATCTATCCATCCATCCATCCATCCATCCATCCATCCATCCATCCATCCATCCTTCCATCCATCCATCCATCCATCCATCCATCCATCCATCCATCCATCCATCCATCCATCCATCCATCCATCTATCTATCTATCTATCTATCTATCTATCTATCTATCTATCTATCTATCTATCTATCATCTACCTGGTTTTCATCTGTCTGTCTGCATTTCTGTCTTTCTGTCTTTCTGTCTTTCTTTCTATCTATCTATCTATCTATCTATCTATCTATCTATCTATCTATCTATCTATCTATCTATCTATCTATCTATCTATCTATCTATCTATCTATCTATCTATCTATCTATCCTCTATCTATCTATCCACTATCTACCAGTTAGCGATCGAATTATTTCTCTATCTATCTATCTATCTATCTATCTATCTATCTATCTATCTATCTATCTATCTATCTATCTATCTATCTATCTATCTATCTATCTATCTATCATCATCTACCTGGTTTTCATCTGTCTGTCTGCATTTCTGTCTTTCTGTCTTTCTGACTTTCTTTCTATCTATCTATCTATCTATCTATCTATCTATCTATCTATCTATCTATCTATCTATCTATCTATCTATCTATCTATCTATCTATCTATCTATCTATCTATCTATCTATCTATCTATCCACTATCTACCAGTTACCGATCGAATTATTTCTCTATCTAACTATCTATCTATCTATCTATCTATCTATCTATCTATCTATCTATCTATCTATCTATCTATCTATCTATCTATCTATCATCTACCTGGTTTTCATCTGTCTGTCTGCCTTTCTGTCTTTCTTTCTATCTATCTATCTATCTATCTATCTATCTATCTATCTATCTATCTATCTATCTATCTATCTATCTATCTATCTATCTATCTATCTATCCACTATCTACCAGTTACCGATCGAATTATTTCTCTATCTATCTATCTATCTATCTATCTATCTATCTATCTATCTATCTATCTATCTATCTATCTATCTATCTATCTATCATCTACCTGGTTTTCATCTGTCTGTCTGCATTTCTGTCTTTCTGTCTTTCTTTCTATCTATCTATCTATCTATCTATCTATCTATCTATCTATCTATCTATCTATCTATCTATCTATCTATCTATCTATCTATCTATCTATCATCTACCTGGTTTTCATCTGTCTGTCTGCATTTCTGTCTTTCTGTCTTTCTTTCTATCTATCTATCTATCTATCTATCTATCTATCTATCTATCTATCTATCTATCTATCTATCTATCTATCTATCTATCTATCTATCTATCTATCTATTTATCTATCTATCTATCCTCTATCTATCTATCCACTATCTACCAGTTAGCGATCGAATTATTTCTCTATCTATCTATCTATCTATCTATCTATCTATCTATCTATCTATCTATCTATCTATCTATCTATCTATCTATCTATCTATCTATCTATCCTCTATCTATCTATCCACTATCTACCAGTTAGCGATCGAATTATTTATCTATCTATCTATCTATCTATCTATCTATCTATCTATCTATCTATCTATCTATCTATCTATCTATCTATCTATCTATCTATCTATCTATCCATCCATCCATCCATCCATCCATCCATCCATCCATCCATCCATCCTTCCATCCATCCATCCATCCATCCATCCATCCATCCATCCATCCATCCATCCATCTATCTATCTATCTATCTATCTATCTATCTATCTATCTATCTATCTATCATCTACCTGGTTTTCATCTGTCTGTCTGCATTTCTGTCTTTCTGTCTTTCTGTCTTTCTTTCTATCTATCTATCTATCTATCTATCTATCTATCTATCTATCTATCTATCTATCTATCTATCTATCTATCTATTTATCTATCTATCTATCTATCCTCTATCTATCTATCCACTATCTACCAGTTAGCGATCGAATTATTTCTCTATCTATCTATCTATCTATCTATCTATCTATCTATCTATCTATCTATCTATCTATCTATCTATCTATCTATCTATCTATCTATCTATCTATCATCATCTACCTGGTTTTCATCTGTCTGTCTGCATTTCTGTCTTTCTGTCTTTCTGACTTTCTTTCTATCTATCTATCTATCTATCTATCTATCTATCTATCTATCTATCTATCTATCTATCTATCTATCTATCTATCTATCTATCTATCTATCTATCCACTATCTACCAGTTACCGATCGAATTATTTCTCTATCTATCTATCTATCTATCTATCTATCTATCTATCTATCTATCTATCTATCTATCTATCTATCTATCTATCTATCTATCTATCTATCTATCTATCATCTACCTGGTTTTCATCTGTCTGTCTGCCTTTCTGTCTTTCTTTCTATCTATCTATCTATCTATCTATCTATCTATCTATCTATCTATCTATCTATCTATCTATCTATCTATCTATCTATCTATCTATCTATCTATCCACTATCTACCAGTTACCGATCGAATTATTTCTCTATCTATCTATCTATCTATCTATCTATCTATCTATCTATCTATCTATCTATCTATCTATCTATCTATCTATCATCTACCTGGTTTTCATCTGTCTGTCTGCATTTCTGTCTTTCTGTCTTTCTTTCTATCTATCTATCTATCTATCTATCTATCTATCTATCTATCTATCTATCTATCTATCTATCTATCTATCATCTACCTGGTTTTCATCTGTCTGTCTGCATTTCTGTCTTTCTGTCTTTCTTTCTATCTATCTATCTATCTATCTATCTATCTATCTATCTATCTATCTATCTATCTATCTATCTATCTATCTATCTATCTATCTATCTATCTATCTATCTATCTATCCTCTATCTATCTATCCACTATCTACCAGTTAGCGATCGAATTATTTCTCTATCTATCTATCTATCTATCTATCTATCTATCTATCTATCTATCTATCTATCTATCTATCTATCTATCTATCTATCTATCATCATCTACCTGGTTTTCATCTGTCTGTCTGCATTTCTGTCTTTCTGTCTTTCTGACTTTCTTTCTATCTATCTATCTATCTATCTATCTATCTATCTATCTATCTATCTATCTATCTATCTATCTATCTATCTATCTATCTATCTATCCACTATCTACCAGTTACCGATCGAATTATTTCTCTATCTATCTATCTATCTATCTATCTATCTATCTATCTATCTATCTATCTATCTATCTATCTATCTATCTATCTATCTATCTATCTATCTATCTATCATCTACCTGGTTTTCATCTGTCTGTCTGCCTTTCTGTCTTTCTTTCTATCTATCTATCTATCTATCTATCTATCTATCTATCTATCTATCTATCTATCTATCTATCTATCTATCTATCTATCTATCTATCCACTATCTACCAGTTACCGATCGAATTATTTCTCTATCTATCTATCTATCTATCTATCTATCTATCTATCTATCTATCTATCTATCTATCTATCTATCTATCTATCTATCTATCTATCTATCATCTACCTGGTTTTCATCTGTCTGTCTGCATTTCTGTCTTTCTGTCTTTCTTTCTATCTATCTATCTATCTATCTATCTATCTATCTATCTATCTATCTATCTATCTATCTATCTATCTATCTATCATCTACCTGGTTTTCATCTGTCTGTCTGCATTTCTGTCTTTCTGTCTTTCTTTCTATCTATCTATCTATCTATCTATCTATCTATCTATCTATCTATCTATCTATCTATCTATCTATCTATCTATCTATCTATCTATCTATCTATTTATCTATCTATCTATCCTCTATCTATCTATCCACTATCTACCAGTTAGCGATCGAATTATTTCTCTATCTATCTATCTATCTATCTATCTATCTATCTATCTATCTATCTATCTATCTATCTATCTATCTATCTATCTATCTATCTATCCTCTATCTATCTATCCACTATCTACCAGTTAGCGATCGAATTATTTATCTATCTATCTATCTATCTATCTATCTATCTATCTATCTATCTATCTATCTATCTATCTATCTATCTATCTATCTATCTATCTATCCATCCATCCATCCATCCATCCATCCATCCATCCATCCTTCCATCCATCCATCCATCCATCCATCCATCCATCTATCTATCTATCTATCTATCTATCTATCTATCTATCTATCTATCTATCATCTACCTGGTTTTCATCTGTCTGTCTGCATTTCTGTCTTTCTGTCTTTCTGTCTTTCTTTCTATCTATCTATCTATCTATCTATCTATCTATCTATCTATCTATCTATCTATCTATCTATTTATCTATCTATCTATCTATCCTCTATCTATCTATCCACTATCTACCAGTTAGCGATCGAATTATTTCTCTATCTATCTATCTATCTATCTATCTATCTATCTATCTATCTATCTATCTATCTATCTATCTATCTATCTATCTATCTATCTATCTATCTATCTATCATCATCTACCTGGTTTTCATCTGTCTGTCTGCATTTCTGTCTTTCTGTCTTTCTGACTTTCTTTCTATCTATCTATCTATCTATCTATCTATCTATCTATCTATCTATCTATCTATCTATCTATCTATCTATCTATCTATCTATCTATCTATCTATCTATCTATCTATCTATCCACTATCTACCAGTTACCGATCGAATTATTTCTCTATCTATCTATCTATCTATCTATCTATCTATCTATCTATCTATCTATCTATCTATCTATCTATCTATCTATCTATCTATCATCTACCTGGTTTTCATCTGTCTGTCTGCCTTTCTGTCTTTCTTTCTATCTATCTATCTATCTATCTATCTATCTATCTATCTATCTATCTATCTATCTATCTATCTATCTATCTATCTATCTATCTATCTATCTATCTATCTATCTATCCACTATCTACCAGTTACCGATCGAATTATTTCTCTATCTATCTATCTATCTATCTATCTATCTATCTATCTATCTATCTATCTATCTATCTATCTATCTATCTATCTATCTATCATCTACCTGGTTTTCATCTGTCTGTCTGCATTTCTGTCTTTCTGTCTTTCTATCTATCTATCTATCTATCTATCTATCTATCTATCTATCTATCTATCTATCTATCTATCTATCTATCTATCTATCTATCTATCATCTACCTGGTTTTCATCTGTCTGTCTGCATTTCTGTCTTTCTGTCTTTCTTTCTATCTATCTATCTATCTATCTATCTATCTATCTATCTATCTATCTATCTATCTATCTATCTATCTATCCACTATCTACCAGTTAGCGATCGAATTATTTATCTATCTATCTATCTATCTATCTATCTATCTATCTATCTATCTATCTATCTATCCACTATCTACCAGTTACCGATCGAATTATTTCTCTATCTATCTATCTATCTATCTATCTATCTATCTATCTATCTATCTATCTATCTATCTATCTATCTATCTATCTATCTATCTATCTATCTATCTATCTATCTATCATCTACCTGGTTTTCATCTGTCTGTCTGCATTTCTGTCTTTCTGTCTTTCTTTCTATCTATCTATCTATCTATCTATCTATCTATCTATCTATCTATCTATCTATCTATCTATCTATCTATCTATCTATCTATCTATCTATCTATCTATCTATCCTCTATCTATCTATCCACTATCTACCAGTTAGCGATCGAATTATTTCTCTATCTATCTATCTATCTATCTATCTATCTATCTATCTATCTATCTATCTATCTATCTATCTATCTATCTATCTATCTATCTATCATCATCTACCTGGTTTTCATCTGTCTGTCTGCATTTCTGTCTTTCTGTCTTTCTGACTTTCTTTCTATCTATCTATCTATCTATCTATCTATCTATCTATCTATCTATCTATCTATCTATCTATCTATCTATCTATCTATCTATCTATCTATCTATCTATCCACTATCTACCAGTTACCGATCGAATTATTTCTCTATCTATCTATCTATCTATCTATCTATCTATCTATCTATCTATCTATCTATCTATCTATCTATCTATCTATCTATCTATCTATCTATCATCTACCTGGTTTTCATCTGTCTGTCTGCCTTTCTGTCTTTCTTTCTATCTATCTATCTATCTATCTATCTATCTATCTATCTATCTATCTATCTATCTATCTATCTATCTATCTATCTATCTATCTATCCACTATCTACCAGTTACCGATCGAATTATTTCTCTATCTATCTATCTATCTATCTATCTATCTATCTATCTATCTATCTATCTATCTATCTATCTATCTATCTATCTATCTATCTATCTATCATCTACCTGGTTTTCATCTGTCTGTCTGCATTTCTGTCTTTCTGTCTTTCTTTCTATCTATCTATCTATCTATCTATCTATCTATCTATCTATCTATCTATCTATCTATCTATCTATCTATCTATCTATCTATCTATCATCTACCTGGTTTTCATCTGTCTGTCTGCATTTCTGTCTTTCTGTCTTTCTTTCTATCTATCTATCTATCTATCTATCTATCTATCTATCTATCTATCTATCTATCTATCTATCTATCTATCTATCTATCTATCTATCTATCTATTTATCTATCTATCTATCCTCTATCTATCTATCCACTATCTACCAGTTAGCGATCGAATTATTTCTCTATCTATCTATCTATCTATCTATCTATCTATCTATCTATCTATCTATCTATCTATCTATCTATCTATCTATCTATCTATCTATCTATCTATCTATCTATCTATCTATCCTCTATCTATCTATCCACTATCTACCAGTTAGCGATCGAATTATTTATCTATCTATCTATCTATCTATCTATCTATCTATCTATCTATCTATCTATCTATCTATCTATCCATCCATCCATCCATCCATCCATCCATCCATCCATCCTTCCATCCATCCATCCATCCATCCATCCATCCATCTATCTATCTATCTATCTATCTATCTATCTATCTATCTATCTATCTATCTATCTATCTATCTATCTATCTATCATCTACCTGGTTTTCATCTGTCTGTCTGCATTTCTGTCTTTCTGTCTTTCTGTCTTTCTTTCTATCTATCTATCTATCTATCTATCTATCTATCTATCTATCTATCTATCTATCTATCTATCTATCTATCTATCTATCTATTTATCTATCTATCTATCTATCCTCTATCTATCTATCCACTATCTACCAGTTAGCGATCGAATTATTTCTCTATCTATCTATCTATCTATCTATCTATCTATCTATCTATCTATCTATCTATCTATCTATCTATCTATCTATCTATCTATCTATCTATCTATCTATCTATCTATCTATCTATCATCATCTACCTGGTTTTCATCTGTCTGTCTGCATTTCTGTCTTTCTGTCTTTCTGACTTTCTTTCTATCTATCTATCTATCTATCTATCTATCTATCTATCTATCTATCTATCTATCTATCTATCTATCTATCTATCTATCTATCTATCTATCTATCTATCTATCTATCTATCTATCTATCTATCTATCCACTATCTACCAGTTACCGATCGAATTATTTCTCTATCTATCTATCTATCTATCTATCTATCTATCTATCTATCTATCTATCTATCTATCTATCTATCTATCTATCTATCTATCTATCTATCTATCTATCTATCTATCATCTACCTGGTTTTCATCTGTCTGTCTGCCTTTCTGTCTTTCTTTCTATCTATCTATCTATCTATCTATCTATCTATCTATCTATCTATCTATCTATCTATCTATCTATCTATCTATCCACTATCTACCAGTTACCGATCGAATTATTTCTCTATCTATCTATCTATCTATCTATCTATCTATCTATCTATCTATCTATCTATCTATCTATCTATCTATCTATCTATCTATCATCTACCTGGTTTTCATCTGTCTGTCTGCATTTCTGTCTTTCTGTCTTTCTATCTATCTATCTATCTATCTATCTATCTATCTATCATCTACCTGGTTTTCATCTGTCTGTCTGCATTTCTGTCTTTCTGTCTTTCTTTCTATCTATCTATCTATCTATCTATCTATCTATCTATCTATCTATCTATCTATCTATCTATCTATCTATCTATCTATCCACTATCTACCAGTTACCGATCAAATTATTTCTCTATCTATCTATCTATCTATCTATCTATCTATCTATCTATCTATCTATCTATCTATCTATCTATCTATCTATCTATCTATCTATCTATCTATTTATCTATCTATCTATCTATCCTCTATCTATCTATCCACTATCTACCAGTTAGCGATCGAATTATTTCTCTATCTATCTATCTATCTATCTATCTATCCATCCATCCATCCATCCATCCATCCATCCATCCATCCATCCATCCATCCATCCATCCATCCATCCATCCATCCATCCATCCATCCATCCATCCATCTATCTATCTATCTATCTATCTATCTATCTATCTATCATCTATCTGGTTTTCATCTGTCTGTCTGCATTTCTGTCTTTCTGTCTTTCTATCTATCTATCTATCTATCTATCTATCTATCTATCTATCTATCTATCTATCTATCTATCTATCTATCTATCTATCTATCTATCTATCTATCTATTTATCTATCTATCTATCCTCTATCTATCTATCCACTATCTACCAGTTAGCGATCGAATTATTTCTCTATCTATCTATCTATCTATCTATCTATCTATCTATCTATCTATCTATCTATCTATCTATCTATCTATCTATCTATCTATCTATCTATCTATCTATCCTCTATCTATCTATCCACTATCTACCAGTTAGCGATCGAATTATTTATCTATCTATCTATCTATCTATCTATCTATCTATCTATCTATCTATCCATCCATCCATCCATCCATCCATCCATCCATCCATCCATCCATCCATCCTTCCATCCATCCATCCATCCATCCATCCATCCATCCATCCATCCATCCATCCATCCATCCATCTATCTATCTATCTATCTATCTATCTATCTATCTATCTATCTATCTATCTATCATCTACCTGGTTTTCATCTGTCTGTCTGCATTTCTGTCTTTCTGTCTTTCTGTCTTTCTTTCTATCTATCTATCTATCTATCTATCTATCTATCTATCTATCTATCTATCTATCTATCTATCTATCTATCTATCTATCTATCTATCTATCTATCTATCTATCTATCCTCTATCTATCTATCCACTATCTACCAGTTAGCGATCGAATTATTTCTCTATCTATCTATCTATCTATCTATCTATCTATCTATCTATCTATCTATCTATCTATCTATCTATCTATCTATCTATCTATCTATCTATCTATCTATCTATCTATCTATCTATCTATCTATCATCATCTACCTGGTTTTCATCTGTCTGTCTGCATTTCTGTCTTTCTGTCTTTCTGACTTTCTTTCTATCTATCTATCTATCTATCTATCTATCTATCTATCTATCTATCTATCTATCTATCTATCTATCTATCTATCTATCTATCTATCTATCTATCCACTATCTACCAGTTACCGATCGAATTATTTCTCTATCTATCTATCTATCTATCTATCTATCTATCTATCTATCTATCTATCTATCTATCTATCTATCTATCTATCTATCTATCATCTACCTGGTTTTCATCTGTCTGTCTGCCTTTCTGTCTTTCTTTCTATCTATCTATCTATCTATCTATCTATCTATCTATCTATCTATCTATCTATCTATCTATCTATCTATCTATCCACTATCTACCAGTTACCGATCGAATTATTTCTCTATCTATCTATCTATCTATCTATCTATCTATCTATCTATCTATCTATCTATCTATCTATCTATCTATCTATCTATCTATCATCTACCTGGTTTTCATCTGTCTGTCTGCATTTCTGTCTTTCTGTCTTTCTTTCTATCTATCTATCTATCTATCTATCTATCTATCTATCTATCTATCTATCTATCTATCTATCTATCTATCTATCTATCATCTACCTGGTTTTCATCTGTCTGTCTGCATTTCTGTCTTTCTGTCTTTCTATCTATCTATCTATCTATCTATCTATCTATCTATCTATCTATCTATCTATCTATCTATCTATCTATCTATCTATCCACTATCTACCAGTTACCGATCAAATTATTTCTCTATCTATCTATCTATCTATCTATCTATCTATCTATCTATCTATCTATCTATCTATCTATCTATCTATCTATTTATCTATCTATCTATCTATCTATCTATCTATCCTCTATCTATCTATCCACTATCTACCAGTTAGCGATCGAATTATTTCTCTATCTATCTATCTATCTATCTATCTATCCATCCATCCATCCATCCATCCATCCATCCATCCATCCATCCATCCATCCATCCATCCATCCATCCATCCATCCATCCATCCATCCATCCATCCATCCATCCATCCATCCATCCATCCATCCATCCATCCATCCATCCATCCATCCATCCATCCATCCATCTATCTATCTATCTATCTATCTATCTATCTATCATCTACCTGGTTTTCATCTGTCTGTCTGCATTTCTGTCTTTCTGTCTTTCTGTCTTTCTTTCTATCTATCTATCTATCTATCTATCTATCTATCTATCTATCTATCTATCTATCTATCTATCTATCTATCTATCTATCTATCTATCTATCTATCTATCTATCCACTATCTACCAGTTACCGATCGAATTATTTCTCTATCTATCTATCTATCTATCTATCTATCTATCTATCTATCTATCTATCTATCTATCTATCTATCTATCTATCTATCTATCTATCTATCTATCTATCTATGTATCTATCCACTATCTACCAGTTACCGATCGAATTATTTATCTATCTATCTATCTATCTATCTATCTATCTATCTATCTATCTATCTATCTATCTATCTATCTATCTATCTATCTATCTATCATGTACCTGGTTTTCATCTGTCTGTCTGCATTTCTGTCTTTCTGTCTATCTTTCTTTCTATCTATCTATCTATCTATCTATCTATCTATCTATCTATCTATCTATCTATCTATCTATCTATCTATCATCTACCTGGTTTTCACCTGTCTGTCTGCATTTCTGTCTTTCTGTCTTTCTATCTATCTATCTATCTATCTATCTATCTATCTATCTATCTATCTATCTATCTATCTATCTATCTATCTATCTATCTATCTATCTATCCACTATCTACCAGTTACCGATCAAATTATTTCTCTGTCTATCTATCTATCTATCTATCTATCTATCTATCTATCTATCTATCTATCTATCTATCTATCTATCTATCTATCTATCTATCTATCTATCTATCTATCTATCCTCTATCTATCTATCCACTATCTACCAGTTAGCGATCGAATTATTTATCTATCTATCTATCTATCTATCTATCTATCTATCTATCTATCTATCTATCTATCTATCTATCTATCTATCTATCTATCTATCTATCCATCCATCCATCCATCCATCCATCCATCCATCCATCCATCCATCCATCCATCTATCTATCTATCTATCTATCTATCTATCTATCATCTACCTGGTTTTCATCTGTCTGTCTGCATTTCTCTCTTTCTGTCTTTCTGTCTTTCTTTCTATCTATCTATCTATCTATCTATCTATCTATCTATCTATCTATCTATCTATTTATCTATCTATCTATCTATCCTCTATCTATCTATCCACTATCTACCAGTTAGCGATCGAATTATTTCTCTATCTATCTATCTATCTATCTATCCATCCATCCATCCATCCATCCATCCATCCATCCATCCATCCATCCATCCATCCATCCATCCATCCATCTATCTATCTATCTATCTATCTATCTATCTATCATCTACCTGGTTTTCATCTGTCTGTCTGCATTTCTGTCTTTCTGTCTTTCTGTCTTTCTTTCTATCTATCTATCTATCTATCTATCTATCTATCTATCTATCTATCTATCTATCTATCTATCTATCTATCTATCTATCTATCTATCTATCTATTTATCTATCTATCTATCCTCTATCTATCTATCCACTATCTACCAGTTAGCGATCGAATTATTTCTCTATCTATCTATCTATCTATCTATCTATCTATCTATCTATCTATCTATCTATCTATCTATCTATCTATCTATCTATCTATCTATCTATCTATCTATCTATCCTCTATCTATCTATCCACTATCTACCAGTTAGCGATCGAATTATTTATCTATCTATCTATCTATCTATCTATCTATCTATCTATCTATCTATCTATCTATCTATCTATCCATCCATCCATCCATCCATCCATCCATCCATCCATCCATCCATCCATCCATCCATCCATCCATCCATCCATCCATCCATCTATCTATCTATCTATCTATCTATCTATCTATCTATCTATCTATCTATCTATCATCTACCTGGTTTTCATCTGTCTGTCTGCATTTCTGTCTTTCTGTCTTTCTGTCTTTCTTTCTATCTATCTATCTATCTATCTATCTATCTATCTATCTATCTATCTATCTATCTATCTATCTATCTATCTATCTATCCACTATCTACCAGTTACCGATCAAATTATTTCTCTATCTATCTATCTATCTATCTATCTATCTATCTATCTATCTATCTATCTATCTATCTATCTATCTATCTATCTATCCACTATCTACCAGTTACCGATCGAATTATTTCTCTATCTATCTATCTATCTATCTATCTATCTATCTATCTATCTATCTATCTATCTATCTATCTATCTATCTATCTATCTATCTATCTATCATCTACCTGGTTTTCATCTGTCTGTCTGCATTTCTGTCTTTCTGTCTTTCTTTCTATCTATCTATCTATCTATCTATCTATCTATCTATCTATCTATCTATCTATCTATCTATCTATCTATCTATCTATCTATCATCTACCTGGTTTTCATCTGTCTGTCTGCATTTCTGTCTTTCTGTCTTTCTTTCTATCTATCTATCTATCTATCTATCTATCTATCTATCTATCTATCTATCTATCTATCTATCTATCTATCTATCTATCTATCTATCTATTTATCTATCTATCTATCCTCTATCTATCTATCCACTATCTACCAGTTAGCGATCGAATTATTTCTCTATCTATCTATCTATCTATCTATCTATCTATCTATCTATCTATCTATCTATCTATCTATCTATCTATCTATCTATCTATCTATCTATCTATCTATCTATCTATCTATCCTCTATCTATCTATCCACTATCTACCAGTTAGCGATCGAATTATTTATCTATCTATCTATCTATCTATCTATCTATCTATCTATCTATCTATCTATCTATCTATCTATCTATCTATCTATCTATCTATCTATCCATCCATCCATCCATCCATCCATCCATCCATCCTTCCATCCATCCATCCATCCATCCATCCATCCATCCATCCATCTATCTATCTATCTATCTATCTATCTATCTATCTATCTATCTATCTATCTATCATCTACCTGGTTTTCATCTGTCTGTCTGCATTTCTGTCTTTCTGTCTTTCTGTCTTTCTTTCTATCTATCTATCTATCTATCTATCTATCTATCTATCTATCTATCTATCTATCTATCTATTTATCTATCTATCTATCTATCCTCTATCTATCTATCCACTATCTACCAGTTAGCGATCGAATTATTTCTCTATCTATCTATCTATCTATCTATCTATCTATCTATCTATCTATCTATCTATCTATCTATCTATCTATCTATCTATCTATCTATCTATCTATCTATCTATCATCATCTACCTGGTTTTCATCTGTCTGTCTGCATTTCTGTCTTTCTGTCTTTCTGACTTTCTTTCTATCTATCTATCTATCTATCTATCTATCTATCTATCTATCTATCTATCTATCTATCTATCTATCTATCTATCTATCCACTATCTACCAGTTACCGATCGAATTATTTCTCTATCTATCTATCTATCTATCTATCTATCTATCTATCTATCTATCTATCTATCTATCTATCTATCTATCTATCATCTACCTGGTTTTCATCTGTCTGTCTGCCTTTCTGTCTTTCTTTCTATCTATCTATCTATCTATCTATCTATCTATCTATCTATCTATCTATCTATCTATCTATCTATCTATCTATCTATCCACTATCTACCAGTTACCGATCGAATTATTTCTCTATCTATCTATCTATCTATCTATCTATCTATCTATCTATCTATCTATCTATCTATCTATCTATCTATCTATCTATCTATCTATCATCTACCTGGTTTTCATCTGTCTGTCTGCATTTCTGTCTTTCTGTCTTTCTATCTATCTATCTATCTATCTATCTATCTATCTATCTATCTATCTATCTATCTATCTATCTATCTATCTATCTATCATCTACCTGGTTTTCATCTGTCTGTCTGCATTTCTGTCTTTCTGTCTTTCTTTCTATCTATCTATCTATCTATCTATCTATCTATCTATCTATCTATCTATCTATCTATCTATCTATCTATCTATCCACTATCTACCAGTTACCGATCAAATTATTTCTCTATCTATCTATCTATCTATCTATCTATCTATCTATCTATCTATCTATCTATCTATCTATCTATCTATCTATCTATCTATTTATCTATCTATCTATCTATCCTCTATCTATCTATCCACTATCTACCAGTTAGCGATCGAATTATTTCTCTATCTATCTATCTATCTATCTATCTATCCATCCATCCATCCATCCATCCATCCATCCATCCATCCATCCATCCATCCATCCATCCATCCATCCATCCATCCATCCATCCATCTATCTATCTATCTATCTATCTATCTATCTATCTATCTATCTATCATCTATCTGGTTTTCATCTGTCTGTCTGCATTTCTGTCTTTCTGTCTTTCTATCTATCTATCTATCTATCTATCTATCTATCTATCTATCTATCTATCTATCTATCTATCTATCTATCTATCTATCTATCTATCTATCTATCTATCTATCTATCTATTTATCTATCTATCTATCCTCTATCTATCTATCCACTATCTACCAGTTAGCGATCGAATTATTTCTCTATCTATCTATCTATCTATCTATCTATCTATCTATCTATCTATCTATCTATCTATCTATCTATCTATCTATCTATCTATCTATCTATCTATCTATCTATCCTCTATCTATCTATCCACTATCTACCAGTTAGCGATCGAATTATTTATCTATCTATCTATCTATCTATCTATCTATCTATCTATCTATCTATCCATCCATCCATCCATCCATCCATCCATCCATCCATCCATCCATCCTTCCATCCATCCATCCATCCATCCATCCATCCATCCATCCATCCATCCATCCATCCATCCATCTATCTATCTATCTATCTATCTATCTATCTATCTATCTATCTATCATCTACCTGGTTTTCATCTGTCTGTCTGCATTTCTGTCTTTCTGTCTTTCTGTCTTTCTTTCTATCTATCTATCTATCTATCTATCTATCTATCTATCTATCTATCTATCTATCTATCTATCTATCTATCTATCTATCTATCTATCTATCCTCTATCTATCTATCCACTATCTACCAGTTAGCGATCGAATTATTTCTCTATCTATCTATCTATCTATCTATCTATCTATCTATCTATCTATCTATCTATCTATCTATCTATCTATCTATCTATCTATCTATCTATCTATCTATCATCATCTACCTGGTTTTCATCTGTCTGTCTGCATTTCTGTCTTTCTGTCTTTCTGACTTTCTTTCTATCTATCTATCTATCTATCTATCTATCTATCTATCTATCTATCTATCTATCTATCTATCTATCTATCTATCTATCTATCTATCTATCTATCTATCCACTATCTACCAGTTACCGATCGAATTATTTCTCTATCTATCTATCTATCTATCTATCTATCTATCTATCTATCTATCTATCTATCTATCTATCTATCTATCTATCATCTACCTGGTTTTCATCTGTCTGTCTGCCTTTCTGTCTTTCTTTCTATCTATCTATCTATCTATCTATCTATCTATCTATCTATCTATCTATCTATCTATCTATCTATCTATCTATCTATCCACTATCTACCAGTTACCGATCGAATTATTTCTCTATCTATCTATCTATCTATCTATCTATCTATCTATCTATCTATCTATCTATCTATCTATCTATCTATCTATCTATCTATCATCTACCTGGTTTTCATCTGTCTGTCTGCATTTCTGTCTTTCTGTCTTTCTTTCTATCTATCTATCTATCTATCTATCTATCTATCTATCTATCTATCTATCTATCTATCTATCTATCTATCTATCTATCATCTACCTGGTTTTCATCTGTCTGTCTGCATTTCTGTCTTTCTGTCTTTCTATCTATCTATCTATCTATCTATCTATCTATCTATCTATCTATCTATCTATCTATCTATCTATCTATCTATCTATCTATCCACTATCTACCAGTTACCGATCAAATTATTTCTCTATCTATCTATCTATCTATCTATCTATCTATCTATCTATCTATCTATCTATCTATCTATCTATCTATCTATCTATTTATCTATCTATCTATCTATCTATCTATCCTCTATCTATCTATCCACTATCTACCAGTTAGCGATCGAATTATTTCTCTATCTATCTATCTATCTATCTATCTATCTATCCATCCATCCATCCATCCATCCATCCATCCATCCATCCATCCATCCATCCATCCATCCATCCATCCATCCATCCATCCATCCATCCATCCATCCATCCATCCATCCATCCATCCATCCATCCATCCATCCATCCATCCATCTATCTATCTATCTATCTATCTATCTATCTATCTATCTATCATCTACCTGGTTTTCATCTGTCTGTCTGCATTTCTGTCTTTCTGTCTTTCTGTCTTTCTTTCTATCTATCTATCTATCTATCTATCTATCTATCTATCTATCTATCTATCTATCTATCTATCTATCTATCTATCTATCTATCTATCCACTATCTACCAGTTACCGATCGAATTATTTCTCTATCTATCTATCTATCTATCTATCTATCTATCTATCTATCTATCTATCTATCTATCTATCTATCTATCTATCTATCTATGTATCTATCCACTATCTACCAGTTACCGATCGAATTATTTATCTATCTATCTATCTATCTATCTATCTATCTATCTATCTATCTATCTATCTATCTATCTATCTATCTATCTATCTATCATGTACCTGGTTTTCATCTGTCTGTCTGCATTTCTGTCTTTCTGTCTATCTTTCTTTCTATCTATCTATCTATCTATCTATCTATCTATCTATCTATCTATCTATCATCTACCTGGTTTTCACCTGTCTGTCTGCATTTCTGTCTTTCTGTCTTTCTTTCTATCTATCTATCTATCTATCTATCTATCTATCTATCTATCTATCTATCTATCTATCTATCTATCTATCTATCTATCTATCTATCTA
>CM077650.1:56265021-56267521 GCA_039707465.1 Rhabdophis nuchalis
ATCTATCTATCTATCTATCTATCATCTACCTGGTTTTCATCTGTCTGTCTGCATTTCTGTCTTTCTGTCTTTCTGTCCTTCTTTCTATCTATCTATCTATCTATCTATCTATCTATCTATCTATCTATCTATCTATCTATCTATCTATCTATCTATCTATCTATCGATCGATCGTCTATCTATCTATCTATCTATCTATCTCTCTCTCTCTCTCTCTCTCTCTCTATCTATCTATCTATCTATGTATCTATCCACTATCTACCAGTTACCGATCGAATTATTTATCTATCTATCTATCTATCCTCTATCTATCTATCCACTATCTACCAGTTAGCGATCGAATTATTTCTCTATCATCTATCTATCTATCTATCTAATCTATCTATCTATCTATCTATCTATCTATCTATCTATCTATCTATCTATCTATCTATCTATCTATCTATCTATCTATCTATCTGTCTGTCTATCTATCTATCTATCTATCTATCTATCTATCTATCTATCCAGCCGGCCTGCCTGCCTGCCTGCCGGCCTGCCTGCCTGCATATCTATCTATCTATCTATCTATCTATCTATCTATCTATCTATCTATCTATCTATCTATCTATCTATCTATCTATCTATCTATCTATCTATCTATCTATCTATCTATCTATCTATCTATCTATCTATCTATCTATCTATCTATCTATCTATCTATCTATCTATCTATCTATCTATCTATCTATCTATCTATCTATCTATCTATCCTCTATCTATCTATCCACTATCTACCAGTTAGCGATCGAATTATTTCTCTATCTATCTATCTATCTATCTATCTATCTATCTATCTATCTATCTGTCTGTCTGTCTGTCTGTCTGTCTGTCTGTCCGTCCGTCCGTCCGTCCGTCCGTCCGTCCGTCCGTCCGTCCGTCCGTCCGTCCGTCCGTCCGTCCGTCCGTCCGTCTGTCTGTCTATCTATCTATCTATCTATCTATCTATCTATCTATCTATCATCTACCTGGTTTTCATCTGTCTGTCTGCATTTCTGTCTTTCTGTCTTTCTGTCTTTCTTTCTATCTATCTATCTATCTATCTATCTATCTATCTATCTATCTATCTATCTATCTATCTATCTATCTATCTATTTATCTATCTATCTATCTATCCTCTATCTATCTATCCACTATCTACCAGTTAGCGATCGAATTATTTCTCTATCATCTATCTATCTATCTATCTATCTATCTATCTATCTATCTATCTATCTATCTATCTATCTATCTATCTATCTATCTATCTATCTATCTATCTATCTATCTATCTATCTATCTATCATCTACCTGGTTTTCATCTGTCTGTCTGCATTTCTGTCTATCTGTCTTTCTGACTTTCTTTCTATCTATCTATCTATCTATCTATCTATCTATCTATCTATCTATCTATCTATCTATCTATCTATCTATCTATCTATCTATCTATCTATCTATCTATCTATCTATCTATCTATCTATCCACTATCTACCAGTTACCGATCAAATTATTTCTCTATCTATCTATCTATCTATCTATCTATCTATCTATCTATCTATCTATCTATCTATCTATCTATCTATCTATCTATCTATCTATATATATATCTATATATCTATATATCTATCTATCTATCCACTATCTACCAGTTACCGATCAAATTATTTCTCTATCTATCTATCTATCTATCTATCTATCTATCTATCTATCTATCTATCTATCTATCTATCTATCTATCTATCTATCTATCTATCTATCTATCTATCTATCTATCCATCCATCCATCCATCCATCCATCCATCCATCCATCCATCCATCCATCCATCCATCCATCTATCTATCTATCTATCTATCATCTACCTGGTTTTCATCTGTCTGTCTGCATTTCTGTCTTTCTGTCTTTCTGTCTTTCTTTCTATCTATCTATCTATCTATCTATCTATCTATCTATCTATCTATCTATCTATCTATCTATCTATCTATCCACTATCTACCAGTTACCGATCGAATTATTTCTCTATCTATCTATCTATCTATCTATCTATCTATCTATCTATCTATCTATCTATCTATCTATCTATCTATCTATCTATCTATCTATCTATTTATCTATCTATCTATCTATCCTCTATCTATCTATCCACTATCTACCAGTTAGCGATCGAATTATTTCTCTATCTATCTATCTATCTATCTATCTATCTATCTATCTATCTATCTATCTATCTATCTATCTATCTATCTATCTATCTATCTATCTATCTATCTATCTATCTATCTATCTATCTATCCACTATCTACCAGTTACCGATCGAATTATTTCTCTATCTATCTATCTATCTATCTATCTATCTATCTATCTATCTATCTATCTATCTATCTATCTATCTATCTATCTATCTATCTATCTATCTATCATCTACCTGGTTTTCATCTGTCTGTCTGCATTTCTGTCTTTCTGTCTTTCTGTCTTTCTATCTA
>CM077650.1:56315021-56317521 GCA_039707465.1 Rhabdophis nuchalis
TCATCTGTCTGTCTGCATTTCTGTCTTTCTGTCTTTCTGACTTTATTTCTATCTATCTATCTATCTATCTATCTATCTATCTATCTATCTATCCATCCATCCATCCATCCATCCATCCATCCATCCATCCATCCATCCATCCATCCATCCATCCATCCATCCATCCATCCATCCATCCATCTATCTATCTATCTATCTATCTATCTATCTATCCACTATCTACCAGTTACCGATCGAATTATTTCTCTATCTATCTATCTATCTATCTATCTATCTATCTATCTATCTATCTATCTATCTATCTATCTATCTATCTATCTATCTATCTATCTATCTATCTATCTATCTATCTATCCTCTGTCTATCTATCCACTATCTACCAGTTAGCGATCGAATTATTTCTCTATCTATCTATCTATCTATCTATCTATCTATCTATCTATCTATCTATCTATCTATCTATCTATCTATCTATCTATCTATCTATCCATCCATCCATCCATCCATCCATCCATCCATCCATCCATCCATCCATCCATCCATCTATCTATCTATCTATCTATCTATCATCTACCTGGTTTTCATCTGTCTGTCTGCATTTCTGTCTTTCTGTCTTTCTGTCTTTCTTTCTATCTATCTATCTATCTATCTATCTATCTATCTATCTATCTATCTATCTATCTATCTATCTATCTATCTATCTATCTATCTATCTATCTATCTATCTATCTATCTATCTATCTATCTATCTATCCACTATCTACCAGTTACCGATCGAATTATTTCTCTATCTATCTATCTATCTATCTATCTATCTATCTATCTATCTATCTATCTATCTATCTATCTATCATCTATCTATCTATCTATCATCTACCTGGTTTTCATCTGTCTGTCTGCATTTCTGTCTTTCTGTCTTTCTGACTTTATTTCTATCTATCTATCTATCTATCTATCTATCTATCTATCTATCTATCTATCTATCTATCTATCTATCTATCTATCTATCTATCTATCCTCTATCTATCTATCCACTATCTACCAGTTAGCGATCGAATTATTTCTCTATCTATCTATCTATCTATCTATCTATCTATCTATCTATCTATCTATCTATCTATCTATCTATCTATCTATCTATCTATCTATCTATCCTCTGTCTATCTATCCACTATCTACCAGTTAGCGATCGAATTATTTCTCTATCTATCTATCTATCTATCTATCTATCTATCTATCTATCTATCTATCTATCTATCTATCTATCTATCTATCTATCTATCTATCTATCTATCTATCTATCTATCCATCCATCCATCCATCCATCCATCCATCCATCCATCCATCCATCCATCCATCCATCCATCCATCCATCTATCTATCTATCTATCTATCATCTACCTGGTTTTCATCTGTCTGTCTGCATTTCTGTCTTTCTGTCTTTCTGTCTTTCTTTCTATCTATCTATCTATCTATCTATCTATCTATCTATCTATCTATCTATCTATCTATCTATCTATCTATCTATCTATCTATGTATCTATCTATCTATCTATCTATCTATCTATCTATCTATCTATCTATCTATCTATCTATCTATCTATCTATCCACTATCTACCAGTTACCGATCGAATTATTTCTCTATCTATCTATCTATCTATCTATCTATCTATCTATCTATCTATCTATCTATCTATCTATCTATCTATCTATCTATCTATCTATCTATCTATCCTCTATCTATCTATCCACTATCTACCAGTTAGCGATCGAATTATTTCTCTATCTATCTATCTATCTATCTATCTATCTATCTATCTATCTATCTATCTATCTATCTATCTATCTATCTATCTATCTATCCTCTGTCTATCTATCCACTATCTCCCAGTTAGCGATCGAATTATTTCTCTATCTATCTATCTATCTATCTATCTATCTATCTATCTATCTATCTATCTATCTATCTATCTATCTATCTATCTATCTATCTATCTATCTATCCATCCATCCATCCATCCATCCATCCATCCATCCATCCATCCATCCATCCATCCATCCATCCATCCATCTATCTATCTATCTATCTATCATCTACCTGGTTTTCATCTGTCTGTCTGCATTTCTGTCTTTCTGTCTTTCTGTCTTTCTTTCTATCTATCTATCTATCTATCTATCTATCTATCTATCTATCTATCTATCTATCTATCTATCTATCTATCTATCTATCTATCTATCTATCTATCCACTATCTACCAGTTACCGATCGAATTATTTCTCTATCTATCTATCTATCTATCTATCTATCTATCTATCTATCTATCTATCTATCTATCTATCTATCTATCTATCTATCTATCTATTTATCTATCTATCTATCTATCCTCTATCTATCTATCCACTATCTACCAGTTAGCGATCGAATTATTTCTCTATCTATCTATCTATCTATCTATCTATCTATCTATCTATCTATCTATCTATCTATCTATCTATCTA
>CM077650.1:56350021-56352521 GCA_039707465.1 Rhabdophis nuchalis
ATCTATCTATCTATCTATCTATCTATCTATCTATCTATCTATCTATCTATCTATCTATATATCTATATATCTATCTATCTATCCACTATCTACCAGTTACCGATCAAATTATTTCTCTATCTATCTATCTATCTATCTATCTATCTATCTATCTATCTATCTATCTATCTATCTATCTATCTATCTATCTATCTATCTATCTATCCTCTGTCTATCTATCCACTATCTACCAGTTAGCGATCGAATTATTTCTCTATCTATCTATCTATCTATCTATCTATCTATCTATCTATCTATCTATCTATCTATCTATCTATCTATCTATCTATCTATCTATCTATCTATCTATCTATCTATCCATCCATCCATCCATCCATCCATCCATCCATCCATCCATCCATCCATCCATCCATCCATCTATCTATCTATCTATCTATCTATCTATCTATCTATCATCTACCTGGTTTTCATCTGTCTGTCTGCATTTCTGTCTTTCTGTCTTTCTGTCTTTCTATCTATCTATCTATCTATCTATCTATCTATCTATCTATCTATCTATCTATCTATCTATCTATCTATCTATTTATCTATCTATCTATCTATCCTCTATCTATCTATCCACTATCTACCAGTTACCGATCGAATTATTTCTCTATCTATCTATCTATCTATCTATCTATCTATCTATCTATCTATCTATCTATCTATCTATCTATCTATCTATCTATCTATCTATCTATTTATCTATCTATCTATCTATCCTCTATCTATCTATCCACTATCTACCAGTTAGCGATCGAATTATTTCTCTATCTATCTATCTATCTATCTATCTATCTATCTATCTATCTATCTATCTATCTATCTATCTATCTATCTATCTATCTATCTATCTATCATCTATCTATCTATCTATCATCTACCTGGTTTTCATCTGTCTGTCTGCATTTCTGTCTTTCTGTCTTTCTGACTTTATTTCTATCTATCTATCTATCTATCTATCTATCTATCTATCTATCTATCTATCTATCTATCTATCTATCTATCTATCTATCTATCTATCTATCTATATATCTATCCACTATCTACCAGTTACCGATCAAATTATTTCTCTATCTATCTATCTATCTATCTATCTATCTATCTATCTATCTATCTATCTATCTATCTATCTATCTATCTATCTATCCATCCATCCATCCATCCATCCATCCATCCATCCATCCATCCATCCATCCATCCATCCATCCATCCATCCATCCATCCATCCATCCATCCATCTATCTATCTATCTATCTATCTATCATCTACCTGGTTTTCATCTGTCTGTCTGCATTTCTGTCTTTCTGTCTTTCTGTCTTTCTTTCTATCTATCTATCTATCTATCTATCTATCTATCTATCTATCTATCTATCTATCTATCTATCTATCTATCTATCTATCTATCTATCTATCTATCTATCTATCTATCTATCTATCTATCTATCTATCTATCTATCTATCTATCTATCTATCTATCTATATATCTATATATCTATCTATCTATCCACTATCTACCAGTTACCGATCAAATTATTTCTCTATCTATCTATCTATCTATCTATCTATCTATCTATCTATCTATCTATCTATCTATCTATCTATCTATCTATCTATCTATCTATCTATCTATCTATCCTCTGTCTATCTATCCACTATCTACCAGTTAGCGATCGAATTATTTCTCTATCTATCTATCTATCTATCTATCTATCTATCTATCTATCTATCTATCTATCTATCTATCTATCTATCTATCTATCTATCTATCTATCTATCCATCCATCCATCCATCCATCCATCCATCCATCCATCCATCCATCCATCCATCCATCTATCTATCTATCTATCTATCTATCTATCATCTACCTGGTTTTCATCTGTCTGTCTGCATTTCTGTCTTTCTGTCTTTCTGTCTTTCTATCTATCTATCTATCTATCTATCTATCTATCTATCTATCTATCTATCTATCTATCTATCTATCTATCTATTTATCTATCTATCTATCTATCCTCTATCTATCTATCCACTATCTACCAGTTACCGATCGAATTATTTCTCTATCTATCTATCTATCTATCTATCTATCTATCTATCTATCTATCTATCTATCTATCTATCTATCTATCTATCTATCTATCTATCTATCTATTTATCTATCTATCTATCTATCCTCTATCTATCTATCCACTATCTACCAGTTAGCGATCGAATTATTTCTCTATCTATCTATCTATCTATCTATCTATCTATCTATCTATCTATCTATCTATCTATCTATCTATCTATCTATCATCTATCTATCTATCTATCATCTACCTGGTTTTCATCTGTCTGTCTGCATTTCTGTCTTTCTGTCTTTCTGACTTTATTTCTATCTATCTATCTATCTATCTATCTATCTATCTATCTATCTATCTATCTATCTATCTATCTATCTATCTATCTATCTATCTATCT
>CM077650.1:56392521-56395021 GCA_039707465.1 Rhabdophis nuchalis
TATCTATCTATCTATCTATCTATCTATCTATCATCTATCTATCTATCTATCATCTACCTGGTTTTCATCTGTCTGTCTGCATTTCTGTCTTTCTGTCTTTCTGACTTTATTTCTATCTATCTATCTATCTATCTATCTATCTATCTATCTATCTATCTATCTATCTATCTATCTATCTATCTATCTATCTATCTATCTATCCTCTATCTATCTATCCACTATCTACCAGTTAGCGATCGAATTATTTCTCTATCTATCTATCTATCTATCTATCTATCTATCTATCTATCTATCTATCTATCTATCTATCTATCTATCTATCTATCTATCTATCTATCTATCTATCCTCTGTCTATCTATCCACTATCTACCAGTTAGCGATCGAATTATTTCTCTATCTATCTATCTATCTATCTATCTATCTATCTATCTATCTATCTATCTATCTATCTATCTATCTATCTATCCATCCATCCATCCATCCATCCATCCATCCATCCATCCATCCATCCATCCATCCATCCATCCATCCATCTATCTATCTATCTATCTATCTATCTATCATCTACCTGGTTTTCATCTGTCTGTCTGCATTTCTGTCTTTCTGTCTTTCTATCTATCTATCTATCTATCTATCTATCTATCTATCTATCTATCTATCTATCTATCTATCTATCTATCTATCTATCTATCTATCTATCTATCTATCTATCTATCTATCCACTATCTACCAGTTACCGATCGAATTATTTCTCTATCTATCTATCTATCTATCTATCTATCTATCTATCTATCTATCTATCTATCTATCTATCTATCTATCTATCTATCTATTTATCTATCTATCTATCTATCCTCTATCTATCTATCCACTATCTACCAGTTAGCGATCGAATTATTTCTCTATCTATCTATCTATCTATCTATCTATCTATCTATCTATCTATCTATCTATCTATCTATCTATCTATCTATCTATCCACTATCTACCAGTTACCGATCGAATTATTTCTCTATCTATCTATCTATCTATCTATCTATCTATCTATCTATCTGTCTGTCTGTCTGTCTGTCTGTCTATCTATCTATCTATCTATCTATCTATCTATCTATCTATCTATCTATCTATCTATCTATCTATCTATCTATCTATCTATCTATCCTCTGTCTATCTATCCACTATCTACCAGTTAGCGATCGAATTATTTCTCTATCTATCTATCTATCTATCTATCTATCTATCTATCTATCTATCTATCTATCTATCTATCTATCTATCTATCTATCTATCTATCTATCTATCTATCTATCTATCCATCCATCCATCCATCCATCCATCCATCCATCCATCCATCCATCCATCCATCCATCCATCCATCTATCTATCTATCTATCTATCTATCATCTACCTGGTTTTCATCTGTCTGTCTGCATTTCTGTCTTTCTGTCTTTCTGTCTTTCTTTCTATCTATCTATCTATCTATCTATCTATCTATCTATCTATCTATCTATCTATCTATCTATCTATCTATCTATCTATCTATTTATCTATCTATCTATCTATCCTCTATCTATCTATCCACTATCTACCAGTTAGCGATCGAATTATTTCTCTATCTATCTATCTATCTATCTATCTATCTATCTATCTATCTATCTATCTATCTATCTATCTATCTATCATCTATCTATCTAACTATCATCTACCTGGTTTTCATCTGTCTGTCTGCATTTCTGTCTTTCTGTCTTTCTGACTTTATTTCTATCTATCTATCTATCTATCTATCTATCTATCTATCTATCTATCTATCTATCTATCTATCTATCTATCTATCTATCTATATATCTATATATCTATATATCTATCTATCTATCCACTATCTACCAGTTACCGATCAAATTATTTCTCTATCTATCTATCTATCTATCTATCTATATCTATCTATCTATCTATCTATCTATCTATCTATCTATCTATCTATCTATCTATCTATCTATCTATCTATCTATCTATCTATCCTCTGTCTATCTATCCACTATCTACCAGTTAGCGATCGAATTATTTCTCTATCTATCTATCTATCTATCTATCTATCTATCTATCTATCTATCTATCTATCTATCTATCTATCTATCCATCCATCCATCCATCCATCCATCCATCCATCCATCCATCCATCCATCCATCCATCCATCTATCTATCTATCTATCTATCTATCTATCATCTACCTGGTTTTCATCTGTCTGTCTGCATTTCTGTCTTTCTGTCTTTCTGTCTTTCTTTCTATCTATCTATCTATCTATCTATCTATCTATCTATCTATCTATCTATCTATCTATCTATCTATCTATCTATCTATCTATCTATCTATCTATCTATCCACTATCTACCAGTTACCGATCGAATTATTTCTCTATCTATCTATCTATCTATCTATCTATCTATCTATCTATCTATCTATCTATCTATCTATCTATCTATCTATCTATCTATCTATC
>CM077650.1:56402521-56405021 GCA_039707465.1 Rhabdophis nuchalis
ATCCACTATCTACCAGTTACCGATCAAATTATTTCTCTATCTATCTATCTATCTATCTATCTATCTATCTATCTATCTATCTATCTATCTATCTATCTATCTATCTATCTATCTATCTATCTATCCTCTGTCTATCTATCCACTATCTACCAGTTAGCGATCGAATTATTTCTCTATCTATCTATCTATCTATCTATCTATCTATCTATCTATCTATCTATCTATCTATCTATCTATCTATCTATCTATCTATCTATCTATCCATCCATCCATCCATCCATCCATCCATCCATCCATCCATCCATCCATCCATCCATCCATCCATCCATCCATCTATCTATCTATCTATCTATCTATCATCTACCTGGTTTTCATCTGTCTGTCTGCATTTCTGTCTTTCTGTCTTTCTGTCTTTCTTTCTATCTATCTATCTATCTATCTATCTATCTATCTATCTATCTATCTATCTATCTATCTATCTATCTATCTATCTATCTATCATCTACCTGGTTTTCATCTGTCTGTCTGCATTTCTGTCTTTCTGTCTTTCTGTCTTTCTTTCTATCTATCTATCTATCTATCTATCTATCTATCTATCTATCTATCTATCTATCTATCTATCTATCTATCTATCTATCTATCTATCTATCTATCCACTATCTACCAGTTACCGATCGAATTATTTCTCTATCTATCTATCTATCTATCTATCTATCTATCTATCTATCTATCTATCTATCTATCTATCATCTATCTATCTATCATCTACCTGGTTTTCATCTGTCTGTCTGCATTTCTGTCTTTCTGTCTTTCTGACTTTATTTCTATCTATCTATCTATCTATCTATCTATCTATCTATCTATCTATCTATCTATCTATCTATCTATCTATCTATCTATCTATCTATCTATCTATCTATCCTCTATCTATCTATCCACTATCTACCAGTTAGCGATCGAATTATTTCTCTATCTATCTATCTATCTATCTATCTATCTATCTATCTATCTATCTATCTATCTATCTATCTATCTATCTATCTATCTATCTATCTATCTATCCATCCATCCATCCATCCATCCATCCATCCATCCATCCATCTATCTATCTATCTATCTATCATCTACCTTGTTTTCATCTGTCTGTCTGCATTTCTGTCTTTCTGTCTTTCTGTCTTTCTTTCTATCTATCTATCTATCTATCTATCTATCTATCTATCTATCTATCTATCTATCTATCTATCTATCTATCTATCTATCTATCTATCTATCTATCTATCCACTATCTACCAGTTACCGATCGAATTATTTCTCTATCTATCTATCTATCTATCTATCTATCTATCTATCTATCTATCTATCTATCTATCTATCTATCATCTATCTATCTATCTATCATCTACCTGGTTTTCATCTGTCTGTCTGCATTTCTGTCTTTCTGTCTTTCTGACTTTATTTCTATCTATCTATCTATCTATCTATCTATCTATCTATCTATCTATCTATCTATCTATCTATCTATCTATCTATCTATCTATCTATCTATCTATCCTCTATCTATCTATCCACTATCTACCAGTTAGCGATCGAATTATCTATCTATCTATCTATCTATCTATCTATCTATCTATCTATCTATCTATCTATCTATCTATCTATCTATCTATCTATCTATCTATCTATCTATCTATCTATCTATCTATCTATCCTCTGTCTATCTATCCACTATCTACCAGTTAGCGATCGAATTATTTCTCTATCTATCTATCTATCTATCTATCTATCTATCTATCTATCTATCTATCTATCTATCTATCTATCTATCCATCCATCCATCCATCCATCCATCCATCCATCCATCCATCCATCCATCCATCTATCTATCTATCTATCTATCTATCATCTACCTGGTTTTCATCTGTCTGTCTGCATTTCTGTCTTTCTGTCTTTCTGTCTTTCTTTCTATCTATCTATCTATCTATCTATCTATCTATCTATCTATCTATCTATCTATCTATCTATCTATCTATCTATCTATCTATCTATCTATCTATCCACTATCTACCAGTTACCGATCGAATTATTTCTCTATCTATCTATCTATCTATCTATCTATCTATCTATCTATCTATCTATCTATCTATTTATCTATCTATCTATCTATCCTCTATCTATCTATCCACTATCTACCAGTTAGCGATCGAATTATTTCTCTATCTATCTATCTATCTATCTATCTATCTATCTATCTATCTATCTATCTATCTATCTATCTATCTATCTATCTATCTATCTATCTATCTATCTATCTATCATCTATCTATCTATCTATCATCTACCTGGTTTTCATCTGTCTGTCTGCATTTCTGTCTTTCTGTCTTTCTGACTTTATTTCTATCTATCTATCTATCTATCTATCTATCTATCTATCTATCTATCTATCTATCTATCTATCTATCTATCTATCTATCTATCTATCTATCTATCTATCTATCTATCT
>CM077650.1:56410021-56415021 GCA_039707465.1 Rhabdophis nuchalis
CTATTTCTATCTATCTATCTATCTATCTATCTATCTATCTATCTATCTATCTATCTATCTATCTATCTATCTATCTATCTATCTATCTATCTATCTATCTATCTATCCTCTATCTATCTATCCACTATCTACCAGTTAGCGATCGAATTATTTCTCTATCTATCTATCTATCTATCTATCTATCTATCTATCTATCTATCTATCTATCTATCTATCTATCTATCTATCTATCTATCTATCTATCTATCTATCTATCTATCCTCTGTCTATCTATCCACTATCTACCAGTTAGCGATCGAATTATTTCTCTATCTATCTATCTATCTATCTATCTATCTATCTATCTATCTATCTATCTATCTATCTATCTATCTATCTATCTATCTATCTATCTATCCATCCATCCATCCATCCATCCATCCATCCATCCATCCATCCATCCATCCATCCATCTATCTATCTATCTATCTATCTATCATCTACCTGGTTTTCATCTGTCTGTCTGCATTTCTGTCTTTCTGTCTTTCTGTCTTTCTTTCTATCTATCTATCTATCTATCTATCTATCTATCTATCTATCTATCTATCTATCTATCTATCTATCTATCTATCTATCTATCCACTATCTACCAGTTACCGATCGAATTATTTCTCTATCTATCTATCTATCTATCTATCTATCTATCTATCTATCTATCTATCTATCTATCTATCTATTTATCTATCTATCTATCTATCCTCTATCTATCTATCCACTATCTACCAGTTAGCGATCGAATTATTTCTCTATCTATCTATCTATCTATCTATCTATCTATCTATCTATCTATCTATCTATCTATCTATCTATCTATCTATCATCTATCTATCTATCTATCATCTACCTGGTTTTCATCTGTCTGTCTGCATTTCTGTCTTTCTGTCTTTCTGACTTTATTTCTATCTATCTATCTATCTATCTATCTATCTATCTATCTATCTATCTATCTATCTATCTATCTATCTATCTATCTATCTATCTATCTATATATCTATATATCTATCTATCTATCCACTATCTACCAGTTACCGATCAAATTATTTCTCTATCTATCTATCTATCTATCTATCTATCTATCTATCTATCTATCTATCTATCTATCTATCTATCTATCTATCTATCTATCTATCTATCTATCTATCTATCCTCTGTCTATCTATCCACTATCTACCAGTTAGCGATCGAATTATTTATCTATCTATCTATCTATCTATCTATCTATCTATCTATCTATCTATCTATCTATCTATCTATCTATCTATCTATCTATCTATCTATCCATCCATCCATCCATCCATCCATCCATCCATCCATCCATCCATCCATCCATCCATCCATCCATCCATCCATCTATCTATCTATCTATCTATCTATCATCTACCTGGTTTTCATCTGTCTGTCTGCATTTCTGTCTTTCTGTCTTTCTGTCTTTCTTTCTATCTATCTATCTATCTATCTATCTATCTATCTATCTATCTATCTATCTATCTATCTATCTATCTATCTATCTATCTATCTATCTATCCACTATCTACCAGTTACCGATCGAATTATTTCTCTATCTATCTATCTATCTATCTATCTATCTATCTATCTATCTATCTATCTATCTATCTATCTATCTATCTATCTATCTATCTATCTATCTATCTATCTATCTATCCTCTGTCTATCTATCCACTATCTACCAGTTAGCGATCGAATTATTTCTCTATCTATCTATCTATCTATCTATCTATCTATCTATCTATCTATCTATCTATCTATCTATCTATCTATCTATCTATCTATCTATCTATCTATCCATCCATCCATCCATCCATCCATCCATCCATCCATCCATCCATCCATCCATCCATCCATCCATCCATCCATCCATCCATCTATCTATCTATCTATCTATCTATCTATCATCTACCTGGTTTTCATCTGTCTGTCTGCATTTCTGTCTTTCTGTCTTTCTGTCTTTCTTTCTATCTATCTATCTATCTATCTATCTATCTATCTATCTATCTATCTATCTATCTATCTATCTATCTATCTATCTATCTATCTATCTATCTATCTATCTATCTATCTATCTATCCACTATCTACCAGTTACCGATCGAATTATTTATCTATCTATCTATCTATCTATCTATCTATCTATCTATCTATCTATCTATCTATCTATCTATCTATCTATCTATCTATCTATCTATCTATCATCTATCTATCTATCTATCTATCTATCTATCTATCTATCTATCTATCTATCTACATATCTGTCTGTCTGTTAGTCTGTCTGTTTTGCTGTCTGTCTGTCTGTCTGTCTATCTATCTATTTATCCATCCATCCATCCATCCATCCATCTATTTATCTATCTATCTTTTATCAACTATCTACCATCCAAACTATTTCTATCTATCTATCTATCTATCTATCTATCTATCTATCTATCTATCTATCTATCTATCTATCTATCTATCTATCTATCTATCTATCTATCTATCCACTATCTACCAGTTACCGATCGAATTATTTCTCTATCTATCTATCTATCTATCTATCTATCTATCTATCTATCTATCTATCTATCTATCTATCTATCTATCTATTTATCTATCTATCTATCTATCTATCCTCTATCTATCTATCCACTATCTACCAGTTAGCGATCGAATTATTTCTCTATCTATCTATCTATCTATCTATCTATCTATCTATCTATCTATCTATCTATCTATCTATCTATCTATCTATCTATCTATCTATCTATCTATCTATCTATCATCTATCTATCTATCTATCATCTACCTGGTTTTCATCTGTCTGTCTGCATTTCTGTCTTTCTGTCTTTCTGACTTTATTTCTATCTATCTATCTATCTATCTATCTATCTATCTATCTATCTATCTATCTATCTATCTATCTATCTATCTATCTATCTATCTATCTATCTATCTATATATATATCTATCTATATATCTATCTATCTATCCACTATCTACCAGTTACCGATCAAATTATTTCTCTATCTATCTATCTATCTATCTATCTATCTATCTATCTATCTATCTATCTATCTATCTATCTATCTATCTATCTATCTATCTATCTATCTATCTATCTATCTATCCTCTGTCTATCTATCCACTATCTACCAGTTAGCGATCGAATTATTTCTCTATCTATCTATCTATCTATCTATCTATCTATCTATCTATCTATCTATCTATCTATCTATCTATCTATCTATCTATCTATCTATCTATCTATCCATCCATCCATCCATCCATCCATCCATCCATCCATCCATCCATCCATCCATCCATCCATCCATCCATCTATCTATCTATCTATCTATCTATCATCTACCTGGTTTTCATCTGTCTGTCTGCATTTCTGTCTTTCTGTCTTTCTGTCTTTCTTTCTATCTATCTATCTATCTATCTATCTATCTATCTATCTATCTATCTATCTATCTATCTATCTATCTATCTATCTATCTATCTATCTATCTATCTATCTATCTATCTATCTATCTATCTATCTATCTATCTATCTATCTATCTATCTATCCTCTGTCTATCTATCCACTATCTACCAGTTAGCGATCGAATTATTTCTCTATCTATCTATCTATCTATCTATCTATCTATCTATCTATCTATCTATCTATCTATCTATCTATCTATCCATCCATCCATCCATCCATCCATCCATCCATCCATCCATCCATCCATCCATCCATCTATCTATCTATCTATCTATCTATCTATCATCTACCTGGTTTTCATCTGTCTGTCTGCATTTCTGTCTTTCTGTCTTTCTTTCTATCTATCTATCTATCTATCTATCTATCTATCTATCTATCTATCTATCTATCTATCTATCTATCTATCTATCTATCTATCTATCTATCCACTATCTACCAGTTACCGATCGAATTATTTATCTATCTATCTATCTATCTATCTATCTATCTATCTATCTATCTATCTATCTATCTATCTATCTATCTATCTATCTATCTATCTATCTATCTATCTATCATCTATCTATCTATCTATCTATCTATCTATCTATCTATCTATCTATCTATCTATCTATCTATCTATCTATCTATCTATCTATCTACATATCTGTCTGTCTGTTAGTCTGTCTGTTTTGCTGTCTGTCTGTCTGTCTGTCTATCTATCTATTTATCCATCCATCCATCCATCCATCCATCCATCTATTTATCTATCTATCTTTTATCAACTATCTACCATCCACACTATTTCTATCTATCTATCTATCTATCTATCTATCTATCTATCTATCTATCTATCTATCTATCTATCTATCTATCTATCTATCTATCTATCTATCTATCTATCTATCTATCCTCTATCTATCTATCCACTATCTACCAGTTAGCGATCGAATTATTTCTCTATCTATCTATCTATCTATCTATCTATCTATCTATCTATCTATCTATCTATCTATCTATCTATCTATCTATCTATCTATCTATCTATCTATCTATCTATCTATCTATCTATCTATCTATCTATCCTCTGTCTATCTATCCACTATCTACCAGTTAGCGATCGAATTATTTCTCTATCTATCTATCTATCTATCTATCTATCTATCTATCTATCTATCTATCTATCTATCTATCTATCTATCTATCTATCTATCTATCCATCCATCCATCCATCCATCCATCCATCCATCCATCCATCCATCCATCCATCCATCTATCTATCTATCTATCTATCTATCTATCATCTACCTGGTTTTCATCTGTCTGTCTGCATTTCTGTCTTTCTGTCTTTCTTTCTATCTATCTATCTATCTATCTATCTATCTATCTATCTATCTATCTATCTATCTATCTATCTATCTATCTATCTATCTATCTATCTATCTATCTATCTATCTATCTATCTATCTATCTATCCACTATCTACCAGTTACCGATCGAA
>CM077650.1:56432521-56435021 GCA_039707465.1 Rhabdophis nuchalis
CTATCTATCTATCTATCTATCTATCTATCTATCTATCTATCTATCTATCTATCTATCTATCTATCTATCTATCTATCTATCTATCTATTTATCTATCTATCTATCTATCCTCTATCTATCTATCCAATATCTACCAGTTAGCGATCGAATTATTTCTCTATCTATCTATCTATCTATCTATCTATCTATCTATCTATCTATCTATCTATCTATCTATCTATCTATCTATCTATCTATCTATCATCTATCTATCTATCTATCATCTACCTGGTTTTCATCTGTCTGTCTGCATTTCTGTCTTTCTGTCTTTCTGACTTTATTTCTATCTATCTATCTATCTATCTATCTATCTATCTATCTATCTATCTATCTATCTATCTATCTATCTATCTATCTATCTATCTATCTATCTATCCTCTGTCTATCTATCCACTATCTACCAGTTAGCGATCGAATTATTTCTCTATCTATCTATCTATCTATCTATCTATCTATCTATCTATCTATCTATCTATCTATCTATCTATCTATCTATCTATCTATCTATCTATCTATCTATTTATCTATCTATCTATCTATCCTCTATCTATCTATCCACTATCTACCAGTTAGCGATCGAATTATTTCTCTATCTATCTATCTATCTATCTATCTATCTATCTATCTATCTATCTATCTATCTATCTATCTATCCTCTGTCTATCTATCCACTATCTACCAGTTAGCGATCGAATTATTTCTCTATCTATCTATCTATCTATCTATCTATCTATCTATCTATCTATCTATCTATCTATCTATCTATCTATCTATCTATCTATCTATCCATCCATCCATCCATCCATCCATCCATCCATCCATCCATCCATCTATCTATCTATCTATCTATCATCTACCTGGTTTTCATCTGTCTGTCTGCATTTCTGTCTTTCTGTCTTTCTGTCTTTCTTTCTATCTATCTATCTATCTATCTATCTATCTATCTATCTATCTATCTATCTATCTATCTATCTATCTATCTATCTATCTATCTATCTATCCACTATCTACCAGTTACCGATCGAATTATTTCTCTATCTATCTATCTATCTATCTATCTATCTATCTATCTATCTATCTATCTATCTATCTATCTATCTATCTATCTATCTATCTATCTATTTATCTATCTATCTATCTATCCTCTATCTATCTATCCAATATCTACCAGTTAGCGATCGAATTATTTCTCTATCTATCTATCTATCTATCTATCTATCTATCTATCTATCTATCTATCTATCTATCTATCTATCTATCTATCTATCTATCTATCTATCTATCTATCTATCATCTATCTATCTATCTATCATCTACCTGGTTTTCATCTGTCTGTCTGCATTTCTGTCTTTCTGTCTTTCTGACTTTATTTCTATCTATCTATCTATCTATCTATCTATCTATCTATCTATCTATCTATCTATCTATCTATCTATCTATCTATCTATCTATCTATCTATCTATCTATCTATCTATCTATCCTCTGTCTATCTATCCACTATCTACCAGTTAGCGATCGAATTATTTCTCTATCTATCTATCTATCTATCTATCTATCTATCTATCTATCTATCTATCTATCTATCTATCTATCTATCTATCTATCTATCTATCTATCTATCTATCCATCCATCCATCCATCCATCCATCCATCCATCCATCCATCCATCCATCCATCCATCCATCCATCCATCCATCTATCTATCTATCTATCTATCTATCATCTACCTGGTTTTCATCTGTCTGTCTGCATTTCTGTCTTTCTGTCTTTCTGTCTTTCTTTCTATCTATCTATCTATCTATCTATCTATCTATCTATCTATCTATCTATCTATCTATCTATCTATCTATCTATCTATCTATCTATCTATCCACTATCTACCAGTTACCGATCGAATTATTTCTCTATCTATCTATCTATCTATCTATCTATCTATCTATCTATCTATCTATCTATCTATCTATCTATCTATTTATCTATCTATCTATCTATCCTCTATCTATCTATCCACTATCTACCAGTTAGCGATCGAATTATTTCTCTATCTATCTATCTATCTATCTATCTATCTATCTATCTATCTATCTATCTATCTATCTATCTATCTATCATCTATCTATCTATCTATCTATCATCTACCTGGTTTTCATCTGTCTGTCTGCATTTCTGTCTTTCTGTCTTTCTGACTTTATTTCTATCTATCTATCTATCTATCTATCTATCTATCTATCTATCTATCTATCTATCTATCTATCTATCTATCTATCTATCTATCTATCTATCTATCTATCTATCCTCTGTCTATCTATCCACTATCTACCAGTTAGCGATCGAATTATTTCTCTATCTATCTATCTATCTATCTATCTATCTATCTATCTATCTATCTATCTATCTATCTATCTATCTATCTATCTATCTATCTATCTATCTATCTATCTATCTATCTATCTATCCATC
>CM077650.1:56577521-56580021 GCA_039707465.1 Rhabdophis nuchalis
ATCTATCTATCTATCTATCTATCTATCTATCTATCTATCCACTATCTACCAGTTACCGATCGAATTATTTCTCTATCTATCTATCTATCTATCTATCTATCTATCTATCTATCTATCTATCTATCTATCTATCCATCTATCATCTATCTATCTATCTATCATCTACCTGGTTTTCATCTGTCTGTCTGCATTTCTGTCTTTCTGTCTTTCTGACTTTCTTTCTATCTATCTATCTATCTATCTATCTATCTATCTATCTATCTATCTATCTATCTATCTATCTATCTATCTATCTATCTATCTATCTATCTATCCACTATCTACCAGTTACCGATCGAATTATTTCTCTATCTATCTATCTATCTATCTATCTATCTATCTATCTATCTATCTATCTATCTATCTATCTATCTATCTATCTATCTATCTATCTATCTATCTATCTATCTATCTATCTATCTATCTATCTATCTATCTATATATCTGTCTGTCTGTATGTCTGTCTGTTTTGCTGTCTGTCTGTCTATCTATCTATCTATTTATCTATCTATCTATCTATCTATCTATCTATCTATCTATCTATCTATCTATCTATCTATCTATCTATCTATCTATCTATCTATCTATCCATCCATCCATCCATCCATCCATCCATCCATCCATCCATCCATCCATCCATCCATCCATCTATCTATCTATCTATCTATCTATCATCTACCTGGTTTTCATCTGTCTGTCTGCATTTCTGTCTTTCTGTCTTTCTTTCTATCTATCTATCTATCTATCTATCTATCTATCTATCTATCTATCTATCTATCTATCTATCTATCTATCTATCTATCTATCTATCATCTACCTGGTTTTCATCTGTCTGTCTGCATTTCTGTCTTTCTGTCTTTCTGTCTTTCTTTCTATCTATCTATCTATCTATCTATCTATCTATCTATCTATCTATCTATCTATCTATCTATCTATCTATCTATCTATCCACTATCTACCAGTTACCGATCGAATTATTTCTCTATCTATCTATCTATCTATCTATCTATCTATCTATCTATCTATCTATCTATCTATCTATCTATCTATCTATCTATCTATCTATCTATCTATCCTCTATCTATCTATCCACTATCTACCAGTTAGCGATCGAATTATTTCTCTATCTATCTATCTATCTATCTATCTATCTATCTATCTATCTATCTATCTATCTATCTATCTATCCATCCATCCATCCATCCATCCATCCATCCATCCATCCATCCATCCATCCATCCATCCATCCATCCATCCATCCATCCATCTATCTATCTATCTATCTATCTATCTATCTATCATCTACCTGGTTTTCATCTGTCTGTCTGCATTTCTGTCTTTCTGTCTTTCTGTCCTTCTTTCTATCTATCTATCTATCTATCTATCTATCTATCTATCTATCTATCTATCTATCTATCTATCTATCTATCTATCTATCTATCTATCTATCTATCATCTACCTGGTTTTCATCTGTCTGTCTGCCTTTCTGTCTTTCTTTCTATCTATCTATCTATCTATCTATCTATCTATCTATCTATCTATCTATCTATCTATCTATCTATCTATCTATCTATCTATCTATCTATCTATCTATCCACTATCTACCAGTTACCGATCGAATTATTTCTCTATCTATCTATCTATCTATCTATCTATCTATCTATCTATCTATCTATCTATCTATCTATCTATCTATCTATCTATCTATCTATCTATCTATCTATCTATCTATCTATCCTCTATCTATCTATCCACTATCTACCAGTTAGCGATCGAATTATTTCTCTATCTATCTATCTATCTATCTATCTATCTATCTATCTATCTATCTATCTATCTATCTATCTATCTATCTATCTATCTATCTATCTATCTATCTATCTATCTATCATCTATCTATCTATCTATCTATCATCTACCTGGTTTTCATCTGTCTGTCTGCATTTCTGTCTTTCTGACTTTCTTTCTATCTATCTATCTATCTATCTATCTATCTATCTATCTATCTATCTATCTATCTATCTATCTATCTATCTATCTATCTATCTATCTATCTATCTATCCACTATCTACCAGTTACCGATCGAATTATTTATCTATCTATCTATCTATCTATCTATCTATCTATCTATCTATCTATCTATCTATCTATCTATCTATCTATCTATCTATCTATCTATCTATCATCTACCTGGTTTTCATCTGTCTGTCTGCCTTTCTGTCTTTCTTTCTATCTATCTATCTATCTATCTATCTATCTATCTATCTATCTATCTATCTATCTATCTATCTATCTATCTATCTATCTATCTATCTATCCACTATCTACCAGTTACCGATCGAATTATTTCTCTATCTATCTATCTATCTATCTATCTATCTATCTATCTATCTATCTATCTATCTATCCATCTATCATCTATCTATCTATCTATCATCTACCTGGTTTTCATCTGTCTG
>CM077650.1:56647521-56655021 GCA_039707465.1 Rhabdophis nuchalis
GATTGATGAGGGAGACTGAGGGAAATAGATAGATAGATAGATAGATAGATAGATAGATAGATAGATAGATAGATAGATAGACAGACAGACAGACAGACAGACAGACAGACAGACAGACAGACAGAGAGAGAGAGAGATAGATAGATAGATAGATAGATAGATAGATAGATAGATAGATAGATAGATAGATAGATAGATAGATAGATAGATAGATAAAAGAGAGAGGGGTAGGTAGGTAGGTAGGTCGATGGATGGATGGATAGATAGATAGATAGATAGATAGATAGATAGATAGATAGATAGATAGATAGATAGATAGACGAGAGGGATAGATAGATGAGAGAGAGAGAGATGCATATATGCATAGATACATAGATGAGAGGGAGAGAGGGAGATTGATGGAAAGATAGATAATAGGGAATGTGATAGATAGATAGATAGATAGATAGATAGATAGATAGATAGATAGATAGATAGATAGATAGATAGATAGATAGATAGATAGATAAAAGAGAGAGGGGTAGGTAGGTAGGTAGGTCGATGGATGGATGGATAGATAGATAGATAGATAGATAGATAGATAGATAGATAGATAGATAGATAGATAGATAGATAGATAGATAGATAGATTTTTTCCGTCTGGCCGGCTTGGGATAGTCCCCCTGTCTTGGGGTTTTACTGGGTAGATTTTAGTTTAGTTAGTTTAATGGGAATTTTAGCACAGGCTGAGTTTAATTTGGCTTTTAAAATTGTTTGTATATTTTATTGTTGTTTGTATGTTTTTTTTTACTCTTTTTATTCTACCTGTGCACCGCCCCGAGTCCCCCTGGGGAGAGGGAGCGGTTTATAAGTATTAAATGAAAATGAAATAAATGAAAAATGAAGATAGATAGATAGATAGATAGATAGATAGATAGATAGATAGATAGATAGATAGATAGATAGATAGATAGATAGATAGATAGATAGATAGATAGATAGATAGATAGATAGATAGATAGATAGATAGATAGATGAGGGAGATAGATAGATAGATAGATAGATAGATAGATAGATAGATAGATAGATAGATAGATAGATAGATAGATAGATAGATAGATAGATAGATAGATAGATAGATAGATAGATAGATAGATAGATAGATGAGGGAGATAGATAGATAGATAGATAGATAGATAGATAGATAGATAGATAGATAGATAGATAGATAGATAGATAGATAGATAGATAGATAGATAGATAGATGATATTTAGATAGATGATAGATAGATAGATAGATAGATAGATAGATAGATAGATAGATAGATAGATAGATAGATAGATAGATAGATAGATAGATAGATAGATAGATAAGAGGAGAGAAAGAGGTAGGTAGATAGATACATGATACATGATAGATAGATAGATAGATAGATAGATAGATAGATAGATAGATAGATAGATAGATAGACAGACAGACAGACAGACAGACAGACAGACAGACAGACAGACAGACAGACAGACAGACAGACAGACAGAGATAGATAGATAGATAGATAGATAGATAGATAGATAGATAGATAGATAGATAGATAGATAGATAGATAGATAGATAGATAGATAGTGTCAGTCTCGCTATTTCTGGCTTCGCTGCCATGGAAACGGGGAGGGTGGGGGGTTTGGGGTGAATGTGTTCTGCTGGTGGACAATGTTGATGTTTCGTGTTATCTCCTGCTAACGGACCTGCATTCCAGGATGGTGAAGACCTGCCCACCTGATGTTGGAGATGGCTGCATATTGGACAATGCACAGGGGGGGTTTGGGGATTGGGATGGGCTTAAGCTTAATACTTTCTGTTCGCGCCTAAACTATTCATTCTCAGCTTTACTTGGTCTGTACGCTCTCGTAACTTAGTAAAAGTAGTCTTAACATTTCAAAATAATGTCTAAGTGTGATCTTTCCTGAGTCAACGAAGAAACAGGCCTGACATTAAGCTGAGAATCAACAAAGCCAAAAACCTGCCCTGATGACGGACCCTTCACAAGAGGAGCCTCCGTTGGTGGAGGTCCTGCCTGAAACCATTTTGGGAGCTGAGGCATCGCATCCTCCTGCTCAATCTGAAGGGATCAGGTCAGTGATGGAAGGTTTGGCTGGCCTAGATCTAAATCTGCCTGCTGAAGAATCAGTCAAACCTAAACGTTGGTCTGAAGGGGTTGGAATGAGTGGGGTAAACGTCTCCAGGCGTCGAATTTCCCCAAAGAGAGTCATTCCGGAGCTCCTAAGAGAGGAACGGGAACTAAGGGAGATGGCTCAGGACCTACTCCGCCAGGCAGATGAGAAAAATTTAGCCCTGGAAAAAATCCGGGGGAGGGAGGCGGATCGCCCACAGCCAAGAGGTTCACTGGCAGCTCCGGGCAGACGAAGCAGGGTTTCAACACCATCCCCCCCTCCTCAGGCCGGCAGGGAATTGCGAAGAGAGGCAGCTTCTGCCAGGCAAAGCAGGAGAGCAACTCCCTCCCCCACCCCTCAGGCTGGAAGGGAAGCCAACCCCATTAACCCCCGCCGACTTGCAAAACTGCCTCCTTTGGGTGTGAAATACAACGGAAGTGCCGACAAACTGGCGTTTTTTCTAATTCACGTTGACAATTACATGCAGTTTTACGCAGCTGATTTGGACGATGAAATCAAAATCAGAATTGTATCTATGACCCTAGAAGATCAAGCTTCTAATTGGCTAGTTTCATTACATAATTGTCGTTCACCGGCACTACACGATTTCGATCGTTTCATGAATGCTCTTAGAAGGCGTTTTGAAGACCCCCGTGTTGAGAGGAAAGCAAAAATGAAACTAAAAAGTTTGCAGCAGGGGGACATGTCTATTCAGGCTTACACGCAAATTTTCCAGGAGCTATCAGTGTTTATGGTTGGTTATAGTGAACAAGCCCTAATGGACATTTATATTGAAGGGCTGAATAAAGATATTTATCAAACATGTGTGAACAGATTTCGCCCCGAAACTTTGAATGACTGGATAGATCTAGCTTCGGATGTCGAGTTGGATCATGCCCACTTGCAGGATCCGGTCCGCTTGGAGAAAAAAGCACAGGAAGATAGCCCCAAATCTCACCCCCCTGCGAGGGAGAAACGCATGCAAAAGGGGGAGGGGAGAACAACCCAGCCTCGTTCAGGCAGCTGTTATCGCTGTGGGAAGGAGGGGCACTGGGCAGACAAATGCCGATCAAAACCACCTCCACGCCCATTTTCTTCCTTGGACCGGAAACAACCTAGAACGCCAACTGTGCGCGCCAAACCGGCTATGAGAGGGGTGGAGCCCACCAACCTCTCTGCTGACCAGCCAGCTGCTGGCCCTGACGATTGGGAGGCGTCTTCAGACTCTTCTGACGACAATCTGGTGAGTCATCGCTCCGGGCCCCTTTATATTAATTTAAAGCTTTTAGCACCATCTACTGGTCGTACATGCGATGTGCAGGCTCTCATTGATTCTGGGTGTTCAAAATGCCTCATAAGCCAAGACATCGTGTCTTCGATGGGGTTTCACCTTAAGACCCTGAAAACTCCCATAGCCTTTTGCCAAATGGATGGTTCTGTAGCTGGGGGAACCCCAGCATCTTTTATCACCGAACCAATTCATGTTTCTATAGGCACAGGCCATACTGAGACCATCAACTTTATTGTAACTGCCATTGCCGATAATGCTGTAATTTTGGGGGTCAATTGGCTTCGAAAATGGAATCCTCTGATAAACTGGAAGGAAGGTTGGGTGCGCATTCCTTTATCCCTCCCGGAAGATACCTCTCTTCCATCAGAAACTGATCAACCCCCGCGCCATCAGCCACCCCCCCATATTGAATCTGCTGCGCATTTATTGGATTTCCCAACACCCGAGGTCATACCAGGTGAAGAGAAAATTCCCAAAGAATATTGGGACCTAAAGGATGCTTTCAGTGAAAGATCTTGTGATTCCCTTCCTCCTCATAGGGCTACTGACTGTTCAATTGATTTTCTTCCTGGGGTTCAATTACCCAAACCTCGTATGTATTCAATGACCCCACGGGAGATGGAGGAATTACGTAAATTCATCGATAAAAACCTTCAAAGGGGTTTCATTGAACCAGCTAGGCCCCGTGTAGCTGCACCAGTTATGTTTAGAGAAAAGAAAGATGGCACTCTAAGATTAATACAGGACTATTCATATCTCAACACCATTTGTGAACACAATATTTACCCCCTTCCGCTCATGAAGGACATGCTTGCTCACCTGGCTACCGGTAGGATTTTTACGAAGCTGGACTTACGTGAAGCATATTACAGGGTCAGGATCAAAGAGGGGGACGAATGGAAAACAGCTTTTAACTGTCCACTCGGATGTTTCCAGTTCAAAGTCCTCCCTTTCGGTCTTCAAGGTGCCCCTTCAGTGTTTATGCAACTGATCAATGAGGTTCTCCACGAGCACCTTTACAAGGGAGTAATTGTTTACATTGATGACATCGTCGTCTACTCGCAAACCCATGACGAGCACGTTAAACTGGTGCGCTCCGTATTAAATAAGTTGCGTTCCGCTGAACTTTATGCCAAACTCTCTAAGTGTGAATTTCACCAGGAAAGAATTGACTATTTGGGTTACCGTATCTCCTCTGAGGGAGTTGAAATGGATCCTGCTAAAGTCAAGGCAGTGACGGAGTGGGCCCCTCCCCGTACCCGTAAACAATTGCAAAGTTTTTTAGGATTTGCGAATTTTTACCGCCAATTTATTCCGTCATTCGCTGATATTGCCTTGCCCATTACAAACCTTCTGAAAACAAAAGGCGAAGGCAAATCTCGTCCTGGAACCCCTCTCAAATGGACGATGGAATGTCAGGCCGCTTTCGAAAAGCTTAAACGATTGTTTGCGGCTGAACCTGTTCTTAAACACCCAGATGTGAATTCCCCATTTGTGATTCAGGCGGATGCTAGTGATGTCGCGGTAGGCGCAGTCCTGTTACAACTCAATCAACATGGCCAATTACAACCCTGTGCTTACACATCTCGGAAACTCACTGCGTCCGAACGCGGTTGGGCGATTTGGGAAAAGGAGGCTTTTGCGGTTCGGTGGGCTCTCATGACTTGGCGACATTTTCTTGAGGGTGCCCCACATCCTTTCGAGGTCTGGACGGACCATAAAAATTTGGAAGCTCTTACCTCTTCTCGGAAATTGTCCCCAAGGCAACTTCGTTGGTCTCATTATTTCCATCGTTTCAATTTCCACCTCAAATACATTCCTGGGGGGAAAAATTTTATGGCTGATGCACTTTCCAGATTGCCTCAATATGATGTATCTAAGCTCACCATTGTACAACCGATAATGCCACTCACTTTACCTGCTACTCCAGTATCTAATGTAGCCCAATCTACTGTCCAGACTACTCCACCTGCTGACCTAATTGCTCGTATTAAGGATGAATTACTTACTGATGATTGGTATTCGGCTCATTCTGGTGATTGTACTACCAGAGACGATCTTCCCTGGATTGGTTCTAAAATATATGTTCCTGCTACATTACGTCCTTTTGTCTTGCAACGAGCACACGACTCACGTTTAGCTGGTCATTTCGGCTTCGTTAAAACTATTCATCTTGTCAAGAGACAGTTCTGGTGGTCATCAATGAAGAAGGATGTTGAATCGTATATTGCCAGTTGCCCTGTATGTGCGGCCTCAAAACGTGCGCCGGGTAAGCCACAGGGTCTTCTCCAGTCTGTGGCTACCCCGGAAAGGCCTTGGAAGGAAATTTCAATGGACTTTATAGTTGATCTTCCACCCAGTCAGGGTTATACCGTTATCTGGGTAGTTACCGATCTGTTTTCTAAACAAGTTCATTTTGTCCCCTGTACTAAGATTCCTTCTTCCAAATCTCTGGCTAGACTTTTCGTTTCCCATATCTATCGTTTTCATGGGGTCCCGCAACGCATCATCTCCGATAGAGGAACCCAGTTTACTTCCCATTTTTGGAAGGAGTTTCTGAGACTAATTGGCTCCGCCCAAAGCTTAAGCTCCGCCTACCACCCTCAGACGAATGGATCTTGTGAGAGGGTTAATTCCGTCCTCGAACAGTACTTACGCTGTTTTATTAATTTCCAGCAAGATGATTGGGCTGATCTTCTCATACACGCCGAAGTTGCGTATAATAACTCTGTTCACTCCAGTACGAATATGACCCCCTTTAAAATCATCTACGGACAGGACTTTGTACCCATACCCGAACTGCCTCACGTCTCGGTGACAGTTCCCTCTCTGTCTGAATGGTCCTCTCGATTATCTTCTGTTTGGCCGCTTCTCCGGAAAACTTTAAACGATGCCCATGACTCGCACAAATTGTACGCTGATAAGAAACGGGCAGTACCTCCCTCCTACAAAGTTGGTGATCAGGTTTATGTATCTACCAAAAATTTGGATAGCCCCCAAAAATGCAAGAAGCTGGGTCCCAAATTTATTGGGCCTTTCACGATCACCAAAATTATCAGCTCTGTGTCGGTCCGTTTGGATCTCCCCAAGACCTATCGGCGGCTGTACCCTGTATTCCATGTTCACTTACTGAAACCTGCTCGTACCTCTCATCTCCGCAAAAGATTGCCTGATGCTCCTGCGCCTACCTTGGTGGATGGTCATCATCATTACGAGGTGCGGGACATTTTGGACTCCAGGATTCGCAGAAATAAAACTCAGTTCCTAGTCATGTGGAAAGATTTCCCCCCTTCTCACAACGAATGGGTGGATAGGGAGCATCTCAAAGCTCCTAAACTGGTACGCCAGTTTTATGCCAAGTATCCACACAAACCTTGACTCTTTTTCTTTCTCCTCTCCGTTGTTTTGTCTCTCCCTTCTTCTCTTTCAGGTGTAGCCCCTCGTCTGCCTGTTGCTGCCCTAGATTTCCCGCTGTTCCTGGAGGAGGTCCGGATGTCAGTCTCGCTATTTCTGGCTTCGCTGCCATGGAAACGGGGAGGGTGGGGGGTTTGGGGTGAATGTGTTCTGCTGGTGGACAATGTTGATGTTTCGTGTTATCTCCTGCTAACGGACCTGCATTCCAGGATGGTGAAGACCTGCCCACCTGATGTTGGAGATGGCTGCATATTGGACAATGCACAGGGGGGGTTTGGGGATTGGGATGGGCTTAAGCTTAATACTTTCTGTTCGCGCCTAAACTATTCATTCTCAGCTTTACTTGGTCTGTACGCTCTCGTAACTTAGTAAAAGTAGTCTTAACATTTCAAAATAATGTCTAAGTGTGATCTTTCCTGAGTCAACGAAGAAACAGGCCTGACAGATAGATAGATAGATAGACAGACGAGAGGGATAGATAGATGAGAGAGAGAGAGATGCATATATGCATAGATACATAGATGAGAGGGAGAGAGGGAGATTGATGGAAAGATAGATAATAGAGAATGTGATAGATAGATAGATAGATAGATAGATAGATAGATAGATAGATAGATAGATAGATAGATAGATAGATAGTTGAGAAG
>CM077650.1:56745021-56747521 GCA_039707465.1 Rhabdophis nuchalis
AATTGCATTCTTTGACAAAGTAACAAAATCAGTGGACCAGAGGAATGCTGTTGATATAATTTACCTGGACTTCAGTAAGGCATTTGATAAAGTAGACCATAACCTACTATTAGATAAAGTAGAAAATTGTGGGTTAGACAGCACCACCACCAAATGGATTCGTAACTGGCTGACCAACCGCACTCAACGTGTAGTCCTCAATGGAACTGCATCTACATGGAAGGAAGTATGCAGTGGAGTCCCCCAAGGCTCTGTTTTAGGCCCAGTACTCTTTAACATCTTCATCAATGATTTGGATGAGGGGATAAATGGGGAACTCATCAAATTCGCAGACGACACCAAGCTGGCAGGAATAGCCAACACTCCAGAAGATAGGCTTAAGATACAGAAGGATCTAGACAAACTTGAACATTGGGCACTGTCTAATAAAATGAAATTCAATTGTGAAAAAAGTAAGGTCCTACATATAGGCAAGAAAAACCAAATGCACAAGTACAGTATAGGTGGTACCTTGCTCAATAGTAGCAACTGTGAGAGGGATCTCGGAATCCTAGTGGACAACCATTTAAATATGAGCCAGCAGTGTGCAGCAGCTGCCAAAAAAGCCAACACAGTTCTAGGCTGCATCAACAGAGGGATAGAATCTAGATCACGTGAAGTGTTAATGCCACTGTATAGTGCCTTGGTAAGGCCACACTTGGAATACTGCATACAGTTTTGGTCGCCACGATGTAGAAAAGACGTGGAGACTCTGGAAAGAGTGCAAAGAAGAGCAACCAAGATGATTAGAGGACTGGAGACTAAGACATATGAAGAACGGCTGCAGGAACTGGGTATGTCTAGTTTGATGAAGAGAAGGACCAGGGGAGACATGATAGCAGTGTTCCGATATCTCAGAGGGTGCCACAAAGAAGAGGGAGTCAAACTTTTCTCCAAGACACCTGGGGGCAGGACAAGGAGCAATGGGTGGAAACTAACCAAGGAGAGAAGCAACTTAGAACTAAGGAGAAATTTCCTAACAGTAAGAACAATTAACCTCTGGAACAGCTTGCCTCCAGCAGTTGTGAATGCCCCAACCCTGGAAGTCTTTAAAAAGATGTTAGACAGCCATTTGTCTGAAATGGTATAAGATTCCTGCCCATGCAGGGGGTTGGACTAGAAGACCTACAAGGTCCCTTCCAACTCTGCTATTGTATTATTGTATTATTGTATAGATAGATAGATAGATAGATAGAAAGATAGATAGAAAGAAAGTCAGAAAGACAGAAAGACAGAAATGCAGACAGACAGATGAAAACCAGGTAGATGATAGATAGATAGATAGATAGATGATAGATAGAAATAGTGTGGATGGTAGATAGTTGATAAAAGATAGATAGATAAATAGATGGATGGATGGATGGATGGATGGATAAATAGATAGATAGACAGACAGACAGACAGACAGCAAAACAGACAGACTAACAGACAGACAGATATGTAGATAGATAGATAGATAGATAGATAGATAGATAGATAGATAGATAGATAGATAGATAGATAGATAGATAGATAGATAGATAGATAGATAGATAGATAGATAGATAGATAGATAGATAGATAGATAGATAGATAGATAGATAGATAGATAGATCGGTAACTGGTAGATAGTGGATAGATAGATAGATAGATAGATAGATAGATAGATAGATAGATAGATAGATAGATAGATAGATAGATAGATAGATAGATAGATAGATAGATAGATAGATAGATAGAGAGATAGAGAAATAATTCGATCGGTAACTGGTAGATAGTGGATAGATAGATAGATAGATAGATAGATAGATAGATAGATAGATAGATAGATAGATAGATAGATAGATAGATAGATAGATAGATAGATAGATAGATAAATAATTCGATCGGTAACTGGTAGATAGTGGATAGATAGATAGATAGATAGATAGATAGATAGATAGATAGATAGATAGATAGATAGATAGATAGATAGATAGATAGATAGATAGAAAGATAGATAGAAAGAAAGTCAGAAAGACAGAAAGACAGAAATGCAGACAGACAGATGAAAACCAGGTAGATGATAGATAGATAGATAGATAGATGATAGATAGATAGATAGATAGATAGATAGATAGATAGATAGATAGATAGATAGATAGATAGATAGATAGATAGATAGAGAAATAATTCGATCGCTAACTGGTAGATAGTGGATAGATAGATAGATAGAGGATAGATAGATAGATAGATAAATAGATAGATAGATAGATAGATAGATAGATAGATAGATAGATAGATAGATAGATAGATAGATAGATAGATAGATAGAGAAATAATTCGATCGGTAACTGGTAGATAGTGGATAGATAGATAGATAGATAGATAGATAGATAGATAGATAGATAGATAGATAGATAGATAGATAGATAGATAGAGAAATAATTCGATCGGTAACTGGTAGATAGTGGATAGATAGATAGATAGATAGATAGATAGA
>CM077650.1:57142521-57147521 GCA_039707465.1 Rhabdophis nuchalis
TGCGAAGGGCGTCCCGATCCAATAGGGGGCGCAATTGGCGAACCAGGCGAACCTGGTAAAACGCCCTCCTGGCCACGGCTGTCACCTGATCTTCCATGGACAGCCGGGCATCCAGGAGGACACCCAAATTGCGCACCCCATCCACAGGGGCAAGATGTTCGCCCCCTATGGCCAGCGATGGAGTAAGCTGGTTGAATCGGGCAGCCGGAAACCACAGCCACTCGGTCTTGGTCGGGTTGAGCCCGAGTCCGTTACTTCCCATCCAGATCCGTACAGCTTCCAGGCACTGGCACATCACCGCTACGGCATCGTAGGGGTGGTTTGGGGTAGAAATGTACAGCTGGGTGTCATCAGCGTACAGATAGATAGATAGATAGATAGATAGATAGATAGATAGATAGATAGATAGATAGATAGATAGATAGATAGATAGATAGATAGATAGATAGATAGATAGATAGATAGATAGATAGATAGATAGATAGATAGATAGATAGATAGATAGATAGAGAAATAATTCGATCGGTAACTGGTAGATAGTGGATAGATAGATAGATAGATAGATAGATAGATAGATAGATAGATAGATAGATAGATAGATAGATAGATAGATAGATAGATAGAGATAGATAGATAGATAGATAGATAGAAAGAAAGTCAGAAAGACAGAAAGACAGAAAGACAGAAATGCAGACAGACAGATGAAAACCAGGTAGATGATAGATAGATAGATAGATAGATAGACAGACAGACAGACAGACAGATAGATAGATAGATAGATAGATAGATAGATAGATAGATAGATAGATAGATAGATAGATAGAGAAATAATTCGATCGGTAACTGGTAGATAGTGGATAGATAGATAGATAGATAGATAGATAGATAGATAGATAGATAGATAGATAGATAGATAGATAGATAGATAGATAGATAGATAGATAGATAGATAGATAGATAGATAGATAGATAGATAGATAGATAGAAAGAAAGTCAGAAAGACAGAAAGACAGAAATGCAGACAGACAGATGAAAACCAGGTAGATGATAGATAGATAGATAGATAGATAGATAGATAGATAGATAGATAGATAGATAGATAGATAGATAGATAGATAGATAGAGAAATAATTCGATTCGTAACTGGTAGATAGTGGATAGATAGATAGATAGATAGATAGATAGATAGATAGATAGATAGATAGATAGATAGATAGATAGATAGATAGATAGATAGATAGAAAGAAAGTCAGAAAGACAGAAAGACAGAAATGCAGACAGACAGATGAAAACCAGGTAGATGATAGATAGATAGATAGATAGATGATAGATAGATAGATAGATAGATAGATAGATAGATAGATAGATAGATAGATAGATAGATAGAGGATAGATAGATAGATAGCAGCATAACAGCTGGGCCGAGGCCTAAGAAGATCCAGGCTGAGGCCCTGTTCCCTACTGACTCTGTTTAAACCAACTTAAACCAGGACCCACAAGGGGGGCCGGGAGATCCTGCAAGGGGCCCAACCATGTACCATCTTTGGCTGAGGCCTGAGGCTCTGGAAGAGTGGGACTGGACTGGACTTGCTAAGGCCACGCCTGTGATAGTGCACTTATGTGATCATGTGCACTTTATGCAATTATTTATTGACCATCATACCCAGGATTTTAACTTTTCTATACCGTATCATTAACTTACTGGAATTAATTAATTTTAACATCTTTCCAATATTTATTGAATATATATTTTAACATCTTATTTAATATTTAATATTTATTCCGACCATCTAAACATCTCTGTACCCAAATTGATTCCCTGCTGTCGATGTGACCCGTAATATATTCAAGGGCAGACCTAATCCTACTGCGGGAGTCCCCCCTCTCGCAGGTATGGCCCGCTGTATTATCAAGGGCACACTTTGATGAGGGACTAATAAGTCAGGAGAAGTGGCGAAAGCGCAGGTGTAGGGGTTTTTTAGTTAACAAATTGCTGCTTATTTTAGGGGGCACCAGGGAGGGGGGAGGGTTTAGACAGGTTGAGACTAGCCAAAAGGGAACGGGCCGAGCCAGCAGACGACGGAGGGAGGCGGATGGTTTCGTTAAGAGGGGGGAAACACAAGTCATTCCGGTGGAGGGCTTCCCCATCCAGAGGGTCGTGGGGAGGGGCAGGTCCGAGGGGAGACAAGTTCCTTCCTCCCGGTTGATGGCACGTAGCCGTTGGTTACAAACGGTTGGGTGCCACAACCCCCGCAGGCTAGGTGGCCAGGGAATACAGAGCCAGGGTCTGCGGCTGATGTTTTGCAACGCCAGGTCCGTTGTCAACAAAGCCCCCCTCATTAGTGACCTTGTGTCAGAGGGGGAGCCGGACCTGGTAGGAATTGCGGAGACCTGGTTGGGCCACGAGGGAGGACATCCCCTCGTTGAAATGTGCCCACCAGGCTACCGCGCATTTCATCAGCCGCGGGCCCTAGGCAGGGGTGGTGGGGTAGCGGTCATTATTAAGGAAGGCCTTGAGCCGAGAGAGACCATTGTGCCTCAGACTTCCGGCTGTGAGTCCCTCTGCGTGAGGTGGGGCCTAGGGAGGCAGTTGGGCTTGCTGGTTGTATACCTGGCTCCCCGCTATGTAGCAGCAGCCCTGCCCGAGCTCCTGGAGGTGATCGCTACGGTGGCAGTGGAGACCCCCAGACTTATAGTCATGGGGGACTTTAACCTGCCATCGTTGGGCGAATCATCCGTGGTAGCTCGGGAGTTCATGGCTTCCATGACGGCCATGGACCTGACCCAAGTAATTCAAGGCCCCACTCACGAGGGTGGACATACGCCGGACCTCATCTTTGTCTCGGGCCAATGGAAAAGTGATCTGGGTACAGGGGACATAGTCATCACACCCTTGTCATGGTCAGACCACTCACTTCTCCGGCTCGACTTTCCGACCGCTGCTCCCCTCCGCGGGGAGGCGGAACCAGAGTCACTAATCTGGTACCGCCCCAGGCGCTTGATGGACCCGGATGGGTTCCAGACAGCGCTTGGGCCATTTCCTGTATCCCTGACCCGCGCCCCGATGGAGGACCTCACGGCCGCATGGAATAGTGCGGCCGTGGGAGCCTTAGATCGGGTCGCGCCCCTGCGGCCTCTCTCGCGGCGGCGAACCACCCTGGCTCCTTGGTTCACTGTGGAGCTGCGGGTGATGAAACGCCGCAAGAGATGCCTAGAGAGAAGATGGAGGGCTAGCCGCTCTGAATCTGACCGGACACAGGTAAGAGCCCATTTACGGACTTACATTGTGGCGCTGAGAGTGGCCAAACGTCATCATTGTGCCACTCTCATAGCATCCGCAGAAAACCGCCCTGCCGCCCTGTTTAGGGTGACCCGCGACCTCCTTCAACAGAGGGAACGGGAAGCCCCGCTACAGGGTAGAGCAGAGGAATTTGTGATTTTTCTGCAGGAGAAAACCGCCCAGATACAGAGTGAGCTAACCCCCATTCATGACCCAGTGGGATGCCACGAGAGAGATCTTGTTTGGGAGGAGTTTGACTCCGTTACTTCCGAGGATATGGACAGGCTACGTGGGCGACTGCGAGCCACCACATGTTTATTGGACCCGTGCCCCTCCTGGCTTGTACTGGCATCCTGGGAGGTGACACGAGGCTGGCTCCAAGAGGTTGTCAACGCATCCTTGAGTGAGGGTTCCTTGCCTGCCTCCCTAAAAGAGGCCATGGTGAGGCCCCTCCTCAAGAAGCCCTCTTTGGACCCAGCTCTTTTGAACAACTACCGTCCAGTCTCCAACCTTCCCTTCTTGGCGAAGGTTGTTGAGAGTGTGGTGGCACAACAGTTTCCCCGTCACCTGGAGGAAGTTGACTATCTAGATCCGCGCCAGTCCGGCTTTCGGCCCGGGCATAGCACCGAGACGGCATTGGTCGCGTTGGTAGATGATCTCTGGAGGGCCAGAGATGGGGGATGTTCCTCCATCCTGGTCCTATTAGACCTCTCGGCGGCTTTCGATACCATCGACCATGGTATCCTATTGCATCGGCTGGGGGGGTTGGGGGTGGGAGGCACCGTTTTACGGTGGTTCTCCTCCTACCTCTCTGGCCGATCGCAATTTGTGCGTGCAGGAGAGCAGAGGTCGACCCCGAGACCCCTCACATGCGGGGTGCCTCAGGGGTCGGTCCTCTCGCCTCTCCTGTTTAACGCATACATGAAGCCGCTGGGCGAGATCATCCGTGGTTTTGGGGTAGAGTACCACCTGTACGCTGATGACACCCAGCTGTACATATCTACCCCAAACCACCCCAACGATGCCGTAGCGGTGATGTGCCAGTGCTTGGAAGCCGTGCGGATCTGGATGGGAAGTAACGGACTTAGGCTCAACCCGACCAAGACCGAGTGGCTGTGGTTTCCGGCTGCCCGGTTCAACCAGCTCTCTCCAACGCTGGCCATAGGGGGCGAACATCTTGCCCCTGTGGATGGGGCGCGCAACTTGGGTGTCCTCCTGGATACCCGGCTGTCCATGGAAGATCAAGTGACAGCCGTGGCCAGGAGGGCGTTTTACCAGGTTCGCCTGGTACGCCAGTTGCGCCCCCTATTGGATCGGGACGCCCTTCGCACAGTCACTCATGCTCTCGTGACATCCCGACTGGATTATTGCAACTCTCTCTACATGGGGCTCCCCTTGAGGTGTACCCGGAGGCTTCAGTTGGTCCAGAATGCAGCCGCGCGAGCAATTATGGGCACCTCTAGGTTTGCCCATGTAACACCGCTCTTGCGCGAGCTGCACTGGCTACCTGTCGTCTTCCGGGTGCGCTTCAAGGTGTTAATTACCATCTTCAAAGCGCTCCATGGCTCGGGACCTAGCTACCTGCGGGATCGGATCCTGCCCCATACATCCTCACGGCCGATTCGCTCCCACAGAGAGGGACTTCTCCGGGTGCCGTCCACTAGACTTTGTCAGCGGGCGACGCCCAGGGGAAGGGCCTTCTCTGTGGCGGGCCCAGCCC
>CM077650.1:57172521-57175021 GCA_039707465.1 Rhabdophis nuchalis
GGGGGAAGGTCGTTCCAGAGGGCCGGGCCCGCCACAGAGAGCGCCCTTCCCCTGGGCGTCGCCCGCTGACAAAGTCTAGTGGACGGCACCCGGAGAAGCCCCTCTCTGTGGGAGCGAATCGGTCGTGAGGATGTGTGGGGCAGGATCCGATCACGCAGATAGCTAGGTCCCGAGCCATGGAGCGCTTTGAAGATGATAACTAACACCTTGAAGCGCACCCGGAAGACGACAGGTAGCCAGTGCAGCTCGCGCAAGAGCGGTGTTACGTGGGCAAACCTAGAGGTGCCCATAATTGCTCGCGCGGCCGCATTCTGAACTAACTGAAGCCTCCGGGTGCACCTCAAGGGGAGCCCCATGTAGAGAGAGTTACAATAGTCCAGTCGGGATGTCACGAGGGCATGAGTGACTGTGCGAAGGGCGTCCCGATCCAATAGGGGGCGCAATTGGCGAACCAGGCGAACCTGGTAAAACGCCCTCCTGGCCACGGCTGTCACTTGCTCTTCCATAGACAGCCGGGTATCCAGGAGGACACCCAAATTGCGCGCCCCATCCACAGGGGCAAGATGTTCGCCCCCTATGGCCAGCGTTGGAGAAAGCTGGTTGAATCGGGCAGCCGGAAACCACAGCCACTCGGTCTTGGTCGGGTTGAGCCTAAGTCCGTTACTTCCCATCCAGATCCGCACGGCTTCCAGGCACTGGCACATCACCGCTACGGCATCGTTGGGGTGGTTTGGGGTAGATATGTACAGCTGGGTGTCATCAGCGTACAGATGGTACTCTACCCCAAAACCACGGATGATCTCACCCAACGGCTTCATATATGCATTAAACAGGAGAGGCGAGAGGACCGACCCCTGAGGTACCCCGCATGTGAGGGGTCTCGGGGTCGACCTCTGCTCTCCTGCCCGCACAAATTGCGATCGGCCAGAGAGGTAGGAGGAGAACCACCGCAAAACAGTGCCTCCCACCCCCAACCCCCCCAGCCGATGCAATAGGATACCATGGTCGATGGTATCGAAAGCCGCTGAGAGGTCTAACAGGACCAGGATGGAGGAACATCCCCCATCTCTGGCCCTCCAGAGATCATCTACCAACGCGACCAATGCCGTCTCGGTGCTATGCCCGGGCCGAAAGCCGGACTGGCGCGGATCTAGATAGTCAACTTCCTCCAGGTGACGGGGAAACTGTTGTGCCACCACACTCTCAACAACCTTCGCCAAGAAGGGAAGGTTGGAGACTGGACGGTAGTTGTTCAAAATAGCTGGGTCCAAAGAGGGCTTCTTGAGGAGGGGCCTCACCATAGCCTCTTTTAGGGAGGCAGGCAAGGATCCCTCACTCAAGGATGCGTTGATAACCTCTTGGAGCCAGCCTCGTGTCACCTCCCAGGATGCCAGTACAAGCCAGGAGGGGCACGGGTCCAATAAACATGTGGTGGCTCGCAGTCGCCCACGTAACCTGTCCATATCCTCGGAAGTAACGGGGTCAAACTCCTCCCAAACAAGATCTCCCTCGTGGCATCCCACTGGGCCATGAATGGGGGCTAGCTCACTCTGTATCTGGGCGGTTTTCTCCTGCAGAAAAATCACAAATTCCTCTGCCCTACCCTGTAACGGGGCTTCCCGCTCCCTCTGTTGGAGGAGGGAACGGGTCACCCTAAACAGGGCGGCAGGGCGGTTTTCTGCGGATGCTATGAGGGTGGCACAATGATGACGTTTGGCCACCCTCAGCGCCACAATGTAAGTCCGTAAATGGGCTCTTACCTGTGTCCGGTCAGATTCAGAGCGGCTAGCCCTCCATCTTCTCTCTAGGCATCTCTTGCGGCGTTTCATCACCCGCAGCCCCTCAGTAAACCAAGGAGCCAGGGTGGTTCGCCGCCGCGAGAGAGGCCGCAAGGGCGCGACCCGATCCAAGGCTCCCACGGCCGCACTATTCCATGCGGCCGTGAGGTCCTCCATCGGGGCGCGGGTCAGGGATACAGGAAATGGCCCAAGCGCTGTCTGGAACCCATCCGGGTCCATCAAGCGCCTGGGGCGGTACCAGATTGGTAACTCTGGTTCCGCCTCCCCGCGGAGGGGAGCAGCGGTCGGAAAGTCGAGTCGGAGAAGTGAGTGGTCTGACCATGACAAGGGTATGATGTCTATGTCCCCTGTACCCAGATCACTCTTCCATTGGCCCGAGACGAAGATGAGGTCCGGCGTATGTCCACCCTCATGGGTGGGGCCATGAATTACTTGGGTCAGGTCCATGGCCGTCATGGAAGCCATGAACTCCCGAGCTACCACGGATGATTCGCCCAACGATGGCAGGTTAAAGTCCCCCATAACTATAAGTCTGGGGGTCTCCACTGCCACCGTAGCGATCACCTCCAGGAGCTCGGGCAGGGCTGCTGCTACATAGCGGGGAGCCAGGTATACAACCAGCAAGCCCAACTGCCTCCTTAGGCCCCACTTCATGCAGAGGGACTCACAGCCAGAGGTCTGCGGCACAATGGTCTCTCTCG
>CM077650.1:57250021-57252521 GCA_039707465.1 Rhabdophis nuchalis
TAGATAGATAGATAGATAGATAGATAGATAGATAGATAGATAGATAGATAGATAGATAGATAGAGAAATAATTCGATCGCTAACTGGTAGATAGTGGATAGATAGATAGAGGATAGATAGATAGATAGATAAATAGATAGATAGATAGATAGATAGATAGATAGATAGATAGATAGATAGATAGAGAAATAATTCGATCAGTAACTGGTAGATAGTGGATAGATAGATAGATAGATAGATAGATAGATAGATAGATAGATAGATAGATAGATAGATAGATAGATAGATAGATAGATAGATAGATAGATAGATAGATAGATAGATAGATAGAGAAATAATTCGATCGCTAACTGGTAGATAGTGGATAGATAGACAGAGGATAGATAGATAGATAGATAGATAGATAGATAGATAGATAGATAGATAGATAGATAGATAGATAGATAGATAGATAGATAGATAGATAGATAGAGAAATAATTCGATCGGTAACTGGTAGATAGTGGATAGATAGATAGATAGATAGATAGATAGATAGATAGATAGATAGATAGATAGATAGATAGATAGATAGATAGATAGATAGATAGATAGATAGATAGATAGAAAGAAAGTCAGAAAGACAGAAAGACAGAAATGCAGACAGACAGATGAAAACCAGGTAGATGATAGATAGATAGATAGATAGATAGATAGATAGATAGATAGATAGATAGATAGATAGATAGATAGATAGATAGATAGATAGATAGATAGATAGAGAAATAATTCGATCGGTAACTGGTAGATAGTGGATAGATAGATAGATAGATAGATAGATAGATAGATAGATAGATAGATAGATAGATAGATAGATAGAAAGAAAGAAAGTCAGAAAGACAGAAAGACAGAAATGCAGACAGACAGATGAAAACCAGGTAGATGATAGATAGATAGATAGATAGATAGATAGATAGATAGATAGATAGATAGATAGATAGATAGATAGATAGATAGATAGATAGATAGATAGATAGATAGAGAAATAATTCGATCGGTAACTGGTAGATAGTGGATAGATAGATAGATAGATAGATAGATAGATAGATAGATAGATAGATAGATAGATAGATAGATAGATAGATAGATAGAAAGAAAGTCAGAAAGACAGAAAGACAGAAATGCAGACAGACAGATGAAAACCAGGTAGATGATAGATAGATAGATAGATAGATGATAGATAGATAGATAGATAGATAGATAGATAGATAGATAGATAGATAGATAGATAGATAGATAGATAGATAGATAGAGAAATAATTCGATCGCTAACTGGTAGATAGTGGATAGATAGATAGAGGATAGATAGATAGATAGATAGATAGATAGATAGATAGATAGATAGATAGATAGATAGATAGATAGATAGATAGATAGATAGATAGATAGATAGATAGATAGATAGATAGATAGATAGATAGATAGATAGATAGAGAAATAATTCGATCAGTAACTGGTAGATAGTGGATAGATAGATAGATAGATAGATAGATAGATAGATAGATAGATAGATAGATAGATAGATAGATAGATAGATAGATAGATAGATAGATAGATAGATAGAGAAATAATTCGATCGCTAACTGGTAGATAGTGGATAGATAGACAGAGGATAGATAGATAGATAGATAGATAGATAGATAGATAGATAGATAGATAGATAGATAGATAGATAGATAGATAGATAGATAGATAGATAGAGAAATAATTCGATCGGTAACTGGTAGATAGTGGATAGATAGATAGATAGATAGATAGATAGATAGATAGATAGATAGATAGATAGATAGATAGATAGATAGATAGATAGATAGATAGATAGATAGAGAAATAATTCGATCGGTAACTGGTAGATAGTGGATAGATAGATAGATAGATAGATAGATAGATAGATAGATAGATAGATAGATAGATAGATAGATAGATAGATAGATAGATAGATAGATAGATAGATAGAAAGAAAGTCAGAAAGACAGAAAGACAGAAATGCAGACAGACAGATGAAAACCAGGTAGATGATAGATAGATAGATAGATAGATAGATAGATAGATAGATAGATAGATAGATAGATAGATAGATAGATAGATAGATAGATAGATAGATAGATAGAGAAATAATTCGATCGGTAACTGGTAGATAGTGGATAGATAGATAGATAGATAGATAGATAGATAGATAGATAGATAGATAGATAGATAGATAGATAGAAAGAAAGAAAGTCAGAAAGACAGAAAGACAGAAATGCAGACAGACAGATGAAAACCAGGTAGATGATAGATAGATAGATAGATAGATAGATAGATAGATAGATAGATAGATAGATAGATAGATAGATAGATAGATAGATAGATAGATAGATAGAGAAATAATTCGATCGGTAACTGGTAGATAGTGGATAGATAGATAGATAGATAGATAGATAGATAGATAGATAGATAGATAGATAGATAGATAGATAGAT
>CM077650.1:57260021-57265021 GCA_039707465.1 Rhabdophis nuchalis
GATAGATAGATAGATAGATAGATAGATAGAGAAATAATTCGATCGCTAACTGGTAGATAGTGGATAGATAGATAGAGGATAGATAGATAGATAGATAAATAGATAGATAGATAGATAGATAGATAGATAGATAGATAGATAGATAGATAGATAGATAGATAGATAGATAGATAGATAGATAGAGAAATAATTCGATCAGTAACTGGTAGATAGTGGATAGATAGATAGATAGATAGATAGATAGATAGATAGATAGATAGATAGATAGATAGATAGATAGATAGATAGATAGATAGAGAAATAATTCGATCGCTAACTGGTAGATAGTGGATAGATAGACAGAGGATAGATAGATAGATAGATAGATAGATAGATAGATAGATAGATAGATAGATAGATAGATAGATAGATAGATAGATAGATAGATAGATAGATAGAGAAATAATTCGATCGGTAACTGGTAGATAGTGGATAGATAGATAGATAGATAGATAGATAGATAGATAGATAGATAGATAGATAGATAGATAGATAGATAGATAGATAGATAGATAGATAGATAGATAGATAGAGAAATAATTCGATCGGTAACTGGTAGATAGTGGATAGATAGATAGATAGATAGATAGATAGATAGATAGATAGATAGATAGATAGATAGATAGATAGATAGATAGATAGATAGATAGATAGATAGATAGATAGATAGATAGAAAGAAAGTCAGAAAGACAGAAAGACAGAAATGCAGACAGACAGATGAAAACCAGGTAGATGATAGATAGATAGATAGATAGATAGATAGATAGATAGATAGATAGATAGATAGATAGATAGATAGATAGATAGATAGATAGATAGAGAAATAATTCGATCGGTAACTGGTAGATAGTGGATAGATAGATAGATAGATAGATAGATAGATAGATAGATAGATAGATAGATAGATAGATAGATAGATAGATAGATAGATAGATAGATAGATAGAAAGAAAGTCAGAAAGACAGAAAGACAGAAATGCAGACAGACAGATGAAAACCAGGTAGATGATAGATAGATAGATAGATAGATAGATAGATAGATAGATAGATAGATAGATAGATAGATAGATAGATAGATAGATAGATAGAGAAATAATTCGATCGCTAACTGGTAGATAGTGGATAGATAGACAGAGGATAGATAGATAGATAGATAGATAGATAGATAGATAGATAGATAGATAGATAGATAGATAGATAGATAGATAGATAGATAGAAAGAAAGTCAGAAAGACAGAAAGACAGAAAGACAGACAGACAGATGAAAACCAGGTAGATGATAGATAGATAGATAGATAGATGATAGATAGATAGATAGATAGATAGATAGATAGATAGATAGATAGATAGATAGATAGATAGATAGATAGATAGAGAAATAATTCGATCGCTAACTGGTAGATAGTGGATAGATAGATAGAGGATAGATAGATAGATAGATAAATAGATAGATAGATAGATAGATAGATAGATAGATAGATAGATAGATAGATAGATAGATAGATAGATAGATAGATAGATAGATAGATAGAGAAATAATTCGATCAGTAACTGGTAGATAGTGGATAGATAGATAGATAGATAGATAGATAGATAGATAGATAGATAGATAGATAGATAGATAGATAGATAGATAGATAGATAGATAGATAGATAGATAGATAGAGAAATAATTCGATCGCTAACTGGTAGATAGTGGATAGATAGACAGAGGATAGATAGATAGATAGATAGATAGATAGATAGATAGATAGATAGATAGATAGATAGATAGATAGATAGATAGATAGATAGATAGATAGATAGATAGAGAAATAATTCGATCGGTAACTGGTAGATAGTGGATAGATAGATAGATAGATAGATAGATAGATAGATAGATAGATAGATAGATAGATAGATAGATAGATAGATAGATAGATAGATAGATAGATAGATAGATAGATAGATAGATAGATGATAGATAGATAGATAGATAGATAGATAGATAGATAGATAGATAGATAGATAGATAGATAGAGAAATAATTCGATCGGTAACTGGTAGATAGTGGATAGATAGATAGATAGATAGATAGATAGATAGATAGATAGATAGATAGATAGATAGATAGATAGATAGATAGATAGATAGATAGATAGATAGATAGATAGATAGATAGAAAGAAAGAAAGTCAGAAAGACAGAAAGACAGAAATGCAGACAGACAGATGAAAACCAGGTAGATGATAGATAGATAGATAGATGATAGATAGATAGATAGATAGATAGATAGATAGATAGATAGATAGATAGATAGATAGATAGATAGAGAAATAATTCGATCGCTAACTGGTAGATAGTGGATAGATAGACAGAGGATAGATAGATAGATAGATAGATAGATAGATAGATAGATAGATAGATAGATAGATAGATAGATAGATAGATAGATAGATAGATAGATAGAGAAATAATTCGATCGGTAACTGGTAGATAGTGGATAGATAGATAGATAGATAGATAGATAGATAGATAGATAGATAGATAGATAGATAGATAGATAGATAGATAGATAGATAGATAGATAGATAGATAGATAGATAGAGAAATAATTCGATCGGTAACTGGTAGATAGTGGATAGATAGATAGATAGATAGATAGATAGATAGATAGATAGATAGATAGATAGATAGATAGATAGATAGATAGATAGATAGATAGATAGATAGATAGATAGATAGATAGAAAGAAAGTCAGAAAGACAGAAAGACAGAAATGCAGACAGACAGATGAAAACCAGGTAGATGATAGATAGATAGATAGATAGATAGATAGATAGATAGATAGATAGATAGATAGATAGATAGATAGATAGATAGATAGATAGATAGAGAAATAATTCGATCGGTAACTGGTAGATAGTGGATAGATAGATAGATAGATAGATAGATAGATAGATAGATAGATAGATAGATAGATAGATAGATAGATAGATAGATAGATAGATAGATAGATAGATAGATAGAAAGAAAGAAAGTCAGAAAGACAGAAAGACAGAAATGCAGACAGACAGATGAAAACCAGGTAGATGATAGATAGATAGATAGATAGATAGATAGATAGATAGATAGATAGATAGATAGATAGATAGATAGATAGATAGATAGATAGATAGATAGAAAGAAAGTCAGAAAGACAGAAAGACAGAAATGCAGACAGACAGATGAAAACCAGGTAGATGATAGATAGATAGATAGATAGATAGATAGATAGATAGATAGATAGATAGATAGATAGATAGATAGATAGAGAAATAATTCGATCGCTAACTGGTAGATAGTGGATAGATAGACAGAGGATAGATAGATAGATAGATAGATAGATAGATAGATAGATAGATAGATAGATAGATAGATAGATAGATAGATAGATAGATAGATAGATAGATAGATAGATAGATAGATAGATAGAAAGAAAGTCAGAAAGACAGAAAGACAGAAAGACAGACAGACAGATGAAAACCAGGTAGATGATAGATAGATAGATAGATAGATGATAGATAGATAGATAGATAGATAGATAGATAGATAGATAGATAGATAGATAGATAGATAGATAGATAGATAGATAGAGAAATAATTCGATCGCTAACTGGTAGATAGTGGATAGATAGATAGAGGATAGATAGATAGATAGATAAATAGATAGATAGATAGATAGATAGATAGATAGATAGATAGATAGATAGATAGATAGATAGATAGATAGATAGATAGATAGATAGATAGAGAAATAATTCGATCAGTAACTGGTAGATAGTGGATAGATAGATAGATAGATAGATAGATAGATAGATAGATAGATAGATAGATAGATAGATAGATAGATAGATAGATAGATAGATAGATAGATAGATAGATAGATAGATAGATAGATAGATAGATAGATAGATAGATAGATAGAGAAATAATTCGATCGCTAACTGGTAGATAGTGGATAGATAGACAGAGGATAGATAGATAGATAGATAGATAGATAGATAGATAGATAGATAGATAGATAGATAGATAGATAGATAGATAGATAGATAGATAGATAGATAGAGAAATAATTCGATCGGTAACTGGTAGATAGTGGATAGATAGATAGATAGATAGATAGATAGATAGATAGATAGATAGATAGATAGATAGATAGATAGATAGATAGATAGATAGATGATAGATAGATAGATAGATAGATAGATAGATAGATAGATAGATAGATAGATAGATAGATAGATAGAGAAATAATTCGATCGGTAACTGGTAGATAGTGGATAGATAGATAGATAGATAGATAGATAGATAGATAGATAGATAGATAGATAGATAGATAGATAGATAGATAGATAGATAGATAGATAGAAAGAAAGAAAGTCAGAAAGACAGAAAGACAGAAATGCAGACAGACAGATGAAAACCAGGTAGATGATAGATAGATAGATAGATGATAGATAGATAGATAGATAGATAGATAGATAGATAGATAGATAGATAGATAGATAGATAGATAGATAGATAGATAGATAGAGAAATAATTCGATCGCTAACTGGTAGATAGTGGATAGATAGACAGAGGATAGATAGATAGATAGATAGATAGATAGATAGATAGATAGATAGATAGATAGATAGATAGATAGATAGATAGATAGATAGATAGAGAAATAATTCGATCGGTAACTGGTAGATAGTGGATAGATAGATAGATAGATAGATAGATAGATAGATAGATAGATAGATAGATAGATAGATAGATAGATAGATAGATAGATAGATAGATAGATAGATAGAGAAATAATTCGATCGGTAACTGGTAGATAGTGGATAGATAGATAGATAGATAGATAGATAGATAGATAGATAGATAGATAGATAGATAGATAGATAGATAGATAGATAGATAGATAGATAGATAGATAGAAAGAAAGTCAGAAA
>CM077650.1:57332521-57335021 GCA_039707465.1 Rhabdophis nuchalis
GATAGATAGAAATAATGTGGTTGGTAACTGATAGATAGTTGATAAAAGATAAACAGACAGCAAAACAGACAGACAGACAGATACGGAGGTAGGTAGGTAGGTAGGTAGGTAGGTAGGTAGGTAGGTAGGTAGGTAGGTAGGTAGGTAGATTGATAGATGGATAGATAGATAGATAGATGGATGGATGGATGGATGGATGGATGGATGGATGGATGGATGGATGGATGGAGAGAGAGAGAGAGAGAGAGAGAGAGAGAGATAGATAGATGATAGATGATAGATGATAGATAGATAGATAGATAGATAGATGATAGATGATAGATAGATAGATAGATAGATAGATAGATAGATAGATAGATAGATAGATAGATAGATAGATAGATAGATAGAAATAGTGTGGATGGTAACTGGTAGATATTTGATAAAAGAAAGATAGATAGATAGATAGATAGATAGAAGGATAGATAGATAGATAGATAGATAGATGGATGGATGGATGGATGGATGGATGGATGGATGGATGGATGGATGGATGGATGGATAGATAGAGATAGATAGATAGATAGATAGATAGATAGATAGATAGATAGATAGATAGATAGATAGATAGATAGATAGATAGATAGATAGATAGATAGATAGATAGAAAGACCGAAAGACAGAAAGACAGAAATGCAGACAGACAGATGAAAACCAGGTAGATGATAGATAGATAGATAGATAGATAGATGGATGGATGGATGGATGGATGGATGGATGGATGGATAGATAGATAGATAGATAGATAGATAGATAGATAGATAGATAGATAGATAGATAGATAGAGATAGATAGATAGATAGATAGATAGATAGATAGATAGATAGATAGATAGATAGACAGACAGACAGACAGACAGCAAAACAGACAGACATACAGACAGACAGATATGTAGATAGATAGATAGATAGATAGATAGATAGATAGATAGATAGATAGATAGATAGATAGATAGATAGATAGATAGATAGATAGATAGATAGATAGATAGATAGATAGATAGATAGATAGATAGATAGATAGAAAGAAATGTGGTTGGTAACTGATAGATAATTGATAAAAGATAAACAGACAGCAAAACAGACAGACAGACAGACAGATACGGAGGTAGGTAGGTAGGTAGGTAGGTAGGTAGGTAGGTAGGTAGGTAGGTAGGTAGGTAGGTAGGTAGGTAGGTAGGTAGGTAGGTAGGTAGATTGATAGATGGATAGATAGATAGATGGATGGATGGATGGATGGATGGATGGATGGATGGATGGATGGATGGATAGATAGATAGATAGATAGAGATAGATAGATAGATAGATAGATAGATAGATAGATAGATAGATAGATAGATAGATAGATAGATAGATAGACAGACAGACAGACAGCAAAACAGACAGACATACAGACAGACAGATATGTAGATAGATAGATAGATAGATAGATAGATAGATAGATAGATAGATAGATAGATAGATAGATAGATAGATAGATAGATAGATAGATAGATAGATAGATAGAAATAGTGTTGTTGGTAACTGGTAGATAGTTGATAATAGATAGATAGATAGATAGATAGATAGATAGATAGATAGATAGATAGATAGATAGATAGATAGATAGATAGATAGGTAGATAGGTAGATAGGTAGATAGATAGAAATAATGTGGTTGGTAACTGATAGATAGTTGATAAAAGATAAACAGACAGCAAAACAGACAGACAGACAGATACGGAGGTAGGTAGGTAGGTAGGTAGGTAGGTAGGTAGGTAGGTAGGTAGGTAGGTAGGTAGGTAGGTAGGTAGGTAGGTAGGTAGGTAGGTAGGTAGGTAGGTAGATTGATAGATGGATAGATAGATAGATAGATGGATGGATGGATGGATGGATGGATGGATGGATGGATGGATGGATGGAGAGAGAGAGAGAGAGAGAGAGAGAGAGAGAGAGATAGATAGATGATAGATGATAGATGATAGATAGATAGATAGATAGATGATAGATGATAGATAGATAGATAGATAGATAGATAGATAGATAGATAGATAGATAGATAGATAGATAGATAGATAGATAGATAGATAGATAGATAGATAGATAGATAGATAGATAGATAGAAATAGTGTGGATGGTAACTGGTAGATATTTGATAAAAGAAAGATAGATAGATAGATAGATAGATAGATAGAAGGATAGATAGATAGATAGATAGATAGATAGATGGATGGATGGATGGATGGATGGATGGATGGATGGATGGATGGATGGATGGATGGATGGATGGATGGATGGATGGATGGATGGATAGATAGATAGATAGATAGATAGATAGATAGATAGATAGATAGATAGAGATAGATAGATAGATAGATAGATAGATAGATAGATAGATAGATAGATAGACAGACAGACAGACAGCAAAACAGACAGACATACAGACAGACAGATATGTAGATAGATAGATAGATAGATAGATGA
>CM077650.1:57455021-57457521 GCA_039707465.1 Rhabdophis nuchalis
TAGATAGATAGATAGATAGATAGATAGATAGACAGACAGACAGACAGACAGACAGACAGACAGACAGACAGACAGAGACAGACAGACAGACATGTAGGTAGTCAAATAGAATAAATAGACAGAATGATAGATAGATAGATAGATAGATAGATAGATAGATAGATAGATAGATAGATAGATAGATAGATAGATAGATAGATAGACAGACAGACAGACAGACAAACAAACAGAAAGATAGAAAGATAGATTATATAATTAGATAAGTAGATAGATAGATAGATAGATAGATAGATAGATAGATAGATAGATAGATAGATAGATAGATAGATAGATAGATAGATAGATAGATAGATAGATAGATAGATAGATAGATAGATAGATAGATAGACAAACAGAAAGATAGAAAGATAGATTATATAATTAGATAGATAGATAGATAGATAGATAGATAGATAGATAGATAGATAGATAGATAGATAGATAGATAGATAGATAGATAGATAGATAGACAGACAGACAGACAGACAGACAGACAGAGACAGACAGACAGACAGACACGTAGGTAGTCAAATAGAATAAATAGATAGATAGATAGATAGATAGATAGATAGATAGATAGATAGATAGATAGATAGATAGATAGATAGATAGATAGATAGATAGATAGATAGATAGATAGATAGATAGATAGATAGATAGACAAACAGAAAGATAGAAAGATAGATTATATAATTAGATAGATAGATAGATAGATAGATAGATAGATAGATAGATAGATAGATAGATAGATAGATAGATAGATAGATAGATAGATAGATAGATAGATAGATAGATAGATAGATAGATAGATAGATAGATAGATAGATAGATAGACAGACAGACAAACAAACAGAAAGATAGAAAGATAGATTATATAATTAGATAGATAGATAGATAGATAGATAGATAGATAGATAGATAGATAGATAGATAGATAGATAGATAGATAGATAGATAGACAGACAGACAGACAGACAGACAGACAGACAGACAGACAGACAGAGACAGACAGACAGACATGTAGGTAGTCAAATAGAATAAATAGACAGAATGATAGATAGATAGATAGATAGATAGATAGATAGATAGATAGATAGATAGATAGATAGATAGATAGATAGATAGATAGATAGATGAGGGAGAGAGAGAGGTAGGTAGATAGATGGATAGATAGATAGATAGATAGATAGATAGATAGATAGATAGATAGATAGATAGATAGATAGATAGATAGATAGATAGATAGATAGATAGATAGATAGATAGATAGATAGATAGATAGATAGATAGATAGATAGATAGATAGATAGACAAACAGAGAGATAGAAAGATAGATTATATAATTAGATAGATAGATAGATAGATAGATAGATAGATAGATAGATAGATAGATAGATAGATAGATAGATAGATAGATAGATAGATAGATAGATAGATAGATAGATAGACAGACAGACAGACAGACAAACAAACAGAAAGATAGAAAGATAGATTATATAATTAGATAAGTAGATAGATAGATAGATAGATAGATAGATAGATAGATAGATAGATAGATAGATAGATAGATAGATAGATAGATAGATAGATAGATAGATAGATAGATAGATAGATAGATAGACAAACAGAAAGATAGAAAGATAGATTATATAATTAGATAGATAGATAGATAGATAGATAGATAGATAGATAGATAGATAGATAGATAGATAGATAGATAGATAGATAGATAGATAGATAGATAGATAGACAGACAAACAAACAGAAAGATAGAAAGATAGATTATATAATTAGATAGATAGATAGATAGATAGATAGATAGATAGATAGATAGACAGACAGACAGACAGACAGACAGACAGACAGACAGACAGACAGACAGACAGACAGACAGACAGACAGACAGACAGACAGAGACAGACAGACAGACATGTAGGTAGTCAAATAGAATAAATAGACAGAATGATAGATAGATAGATAGATAGATAGATAGATAGATAGATAGATAGATAGATAGATAGATAGATAGATAGATAGATAGATAGATAGATAGATAGATAGATAGATAGATAGATAGATAGATGAGGGAGAGAGAGAGGTAGGTAGATAGATAGATAGATAGATAGATAGATAGATAGATAGATAGATAGATAGATAGATAGATAGATAGATAGATAGATAGATAGATAGATAGATAGATAGATAGATAGATAGATAGATAGATAGATAGATAGATAGATAGATAGATAGATAGATAGATAGATAGATAGATAGATAGATAGATAGATAGATAGATAGATAGATAGACAAACAGAGAGATAGAAAGATAGATTATATAATTAGATAGATAGATAGATAGATAGATAGATAGATAGATAGATAGATAGATAGATAGATAGATAGATGAGGGAGAGAGAGAGGTAGGTAGATAGATAGATAGATAGATAGATAGATAGATAGA
>CM077650.1:57480021-57482521 GCA_039707465.1 Rhabdophis nuchalis
TATCTATCTATCTATCTATCTATCTACGTATCCATCCATCCGTCTTTCCGTCCATCCATCCATCCATCCATCCATCCATCCATCCATCCATCCATCATCTATCCTGTCATTCTGTCCACCGAGATTTATTTATTTTTCATTTTATTAAATTTATACCCCGCCCTTCTCCTTGTTAGGACCCAGGGCGGCGCACAGGCATTATTAAAACCACAAAATACAAAATACAAAATCGATTAAAATATATTAAATTATTGGACCCGTGCTAAAAACCCATTTTAAAACCATACCAAATTAATTTTAATTTTAAAAGTCAGAAGTAGGGGCTATCCTAGGCCGGCTTGTTGGAATAGATACGTCTTAAGACGTTGGCGGAAGAGGCGGAGGTCCGAGATAGTACGAAGGTCGGGGGGTAGGTCGTTCCAGAGGGCCGGGCCCGCCACAGAGAAGGCCCTTCCCCTGGGTGTCGCCAGCCGGCATTGCCCCGCTGACGGCACCCGGAGAAGACCCTCTCTGTGGGAGCGGATCGGACGAAGGGATGTATGGGGCAGGAGACGGTCTCGTATATAGCTAGGCCCCGAGCCATGGAGCGATTTAAAGATGGTCGTCAGCACCTTGAAGCGCACTCGAAAGGCCACAGGCAGCCAGTGCAGCTCGCGCAGGAGAGGTGTTACGTGGGTTTGCCTTGAGGCACCCATAATCACCCGCGCGGCCGCATTCTGTACTAACTGTAGCTTTCGAGTGCACCTCAAGGGGAGCCCCATGTAGAGAGCGTTACAGTAATCCAGCCGGGATGTCACAAGCGCTTGAGTGACTGTGCGAAGGGCTCCCCGGTCCAGTAAGGGGCGCAACTGGCGTATCAGGCGTACCTGATAGAACGCCCCCCTGGCCACGGCCGTCACATGGTCCTCCATGGACAGCCGCGAATCCAGGAGGACGCCCAAGTTGTGCGCCCTCTCCACGGGGGCCAGTTGTTCGCCCCCAATGGCCAGTGTTGGACTTATCTGGCTGAACCGGGGTGCCGGAAACCACAGCCACTCGGTCTTGGACGGGTTGAGTCTGAGTTTGTTACTACCCATCCAGATCCGTACGGCCTCCAGACACCGGGACAGCACCTCGACGGCATCGATATGTACAACTGAGTGTCATCAGCGTACAGATGGTATTCCACCCCAAAACCACGGATGATCTCGCCCAGCGGCTTCATGTAGGTGTTAAACAGGAGTGGCGAGAGGACCGACCCCTGAGGGACCCCACATGTGAGTGGCCTCGGGGACGACCTCTGCCCTCCTGCCAACACCCATTGCGACCGACCAGAGAGGTAAGACGAGAACCACCGTAGGACGGTGCCTCTCAGCCCCAACCCCCCCAATCGGTGCAATAAGATACCATGGTCGATGGTATCAAAAGCCGCTGAGAGGTCTAATAGGACAAGGATAGAGGAACAACCTCTATCCCGTGCCCTCCAGAGATCATCTACCAACGCGACCAATGCCGTTTCGGTGCTGTGACCGGGCCGGAAGCCGGACTGGCGCGGGTCTAGATAATCAACTTCCTCCAGATGTCGGGGAAACTGTTGAGCCACCACACTCTCAACAACCTTCACTAAAAAGTGAAGGTTGGAGACGGGACGATAGTTCTCTAATAAAGCTGGATCCAGGGATGGTTTCTTGAGGAGGGGCCTCACCACCGCCTCTTTCAAAACGGTGGGCAAGTGCCCCTCACTCAGAGATGAATTCACAATGCCCTGGAGCCAGCCTCGTGTCACCTCCCAGGATGCCAGTACAAGCCAGGAGGGACACGGGTCCAATAAACATGTGGTGGCTCTAAGGTTCCTCCGCAACCTGTCCATATCCTCGGTAGTAACAAAGTCAAACTCCTCCCAAGGTGTAATCTCAAGACCAACGCTGGACGCCTCGACTGGACCACAAGTGGAGGGCAACTCGTTCCGAATCTGAGTGATTTTGTCCTGCAGGAATACTCCAAATTCCTCTGCTCGACCCTGCAGAGGGGCTTCCCGCGGCCTCAGATGAAGGAGGGAGCGGGTCACCCCAAACAGGGCGGCAGGGCGGTTTTCCGCGGACGCGATAAGAGTAGCACAATACTCACGTTTGGCCACTCTTAGCGCTACTAAGTAAGTCCTAATATGGTCTCTCACTAGTGTTCGGTCAGATTCGGATCGAGAAGATCTCCACCTACTCTCTAGGCGTCTCTTGCGGCGTTTCATCTCCCGAAGCTCCTCGGTAAACCAAGGAGCCTGGGTGACTCGGCGCCGCATGAGAGGCCGCAAGGGCGCAACTCGGTCCAAGGCCCCCGTGGCCGCACTATACCATGCGGCCACTAGATCCTCAGTCGAGCCACGGGGCAGGGACACAGGTATTGGCCCAAGCTCCCTCTGGAACCTTTCCGGGTCCATCAGGCGCCTGGGGCGGAACCAACTTGGTGTCTCTGGTTCCGCCTCCCCGCAGTGGGGTGTGACGGTTGGAAAGTCTATCCGAAGGAG
>CM077650.1:57525021-57527521 GCA_039707465.1 Rhabdophis nuchalis
TAGAAATACTGTGGTTGATAATTGGTAGATAGTTGATAAAAGATAGATAGATAGATAGATAGATAGATAGATAGATAGATAGATAGATAGATAGATAGATAGATAGATAGATAGACAGATACTTAGATAGATTAATGACAGATAGATAGATAGATAGATTAATGAGAGATAGATAGATCGATAGATCGATAGATAGATAGATAGATAGATAGATAGATAGATAGATAGATAGATAATGACAGATAGATAAATAGATAATTATAAATAAATTAAAGATAGATAGATAGATAGATAGATAGATAGATAGATAGATAGATAGATAGATAGATAGATAGATAGACAGACAGATACTTAGATAGATTAATGACAGATAGATAAGATAGATAGATTAATGAGAGATAGATAGATAGATAGATAGATAGATAGATAGATAGATAGATAGATAGATAGATAGATAGATAGATGATAGATAGATAGATAGATAGATAGAAATACTGTGGTTGATAACTGGTAGATAGTTGATGAAAGATAGATAGATAGATAGATAGATAGATAGATAGATAGATAGATAGATAGATAGATAGATAGATAGATAGATAGATAGATAGATAGATAGATAGATAGATAGACAGATACTTAGATAGATTAATGACCAGATAGATAGATAGATCGATTAATGAGAGATAGATAGATAGATAGATAGATAGATAGATAGATAGATAATTAGATAGATAGATAGATTAATGACAGATAGATAAATAGATAATTATAAATAAATTAAAGATAGATAGATAGATAGATAGATAGATAGATAGATAGATAGATAGATAGATAGATAGATAGATAGATAGATAGATAGATAGATAGATAGATAGATAGAAATACTGTGGTTGATAACTGGTAGATAGTTGATAAAAGATAGATAGATAGATAGATAGATAGATAGATAGATAGATAGATAGATAGATAGATAGATAGATAGATAGACAGATACTTAGATAGATTAATGACAGATAGATAGATAGATAGATAGATAGATAGATAGATAGATAGATAGATAGATAGATAGATAGATAGATAGATAGATAGATAGATAGATAGAAATACTGTGTTTGTATAACTGGTAGATAGTTGATAAAAGATAGATAGATAGATAGATAGATAGATAGATAGATAGATAGATAGATAGATAGATAGATAGATAGATAGATAGATAGACAGATACTTAGATAGATTAATGACAGATAGATAGATAGATAGATTAATGAGAGATAGATAGATCGATAGATAGATAGATTAATGACAGATAGATAAATAGATAATTATAAATAAATTAAAGATAGATAGATAGATAGATAGATAGATAGATAGATAGATAGATAGATAGATAGATAGATAGATAGATAGATAGATAGATAGACAGACAGATACTTAGATAGATTAATGACAGATAGATAGATAGATAGATTAATGAGAGATAGATAGATAGATAGATAGATAGATAGATAGATAGATAGATAGATAGATAGATAGATTAATGACAGATAGATAAATAGATATTATAAATAAATTAAAGATAGATAGATAGATAGATAGATAGATAGATAGATAGATAGATAGATAGATAGATAGATAGATAGATAGATAGATAGATAGATAGATAGATAGATAGATAGATAGAAATACTGTGGTTGATAACTGGTAGATAGTTGATAAAAGATAGATAGATAGATAGATAGTAGATAGATAGATAGATAGATAGATAGATAGATAGATAGATAGATAGATAGATAGATAGATAGATAGATAGATAGACAGATACTTAGATAGATTAATGACAGATAGATAGATAGATAGATAGATAGATAGATAGATAGATAGATAGATAGATAGATAGATAGATAGATAGATAGATAGATAGAAATACTGTAGTTGATAACTGGTAGATAGTTGATAAAAGATAGATAGATAGATAGATAGATAGATAGATAGATAGATAGATAGATAGATAGATAGATAGATAGACAGATACTTAGATTAATGACAGATAGATAGATAGATAGATTAATGAGAGATAGATAGATCGATAGATAGATAGATAGATAGATAGATTAATGACAGATAGATAAATAGATAATTATAAATAAATTAAGATAGATAGATAGATAGATAGATAGATAGATAGATAGATAGATAGATAGATAGATAGATAGATAGACAGATACTTAGATAGATTAATGACAGATAGATAGATAGATAGATAGATAGATAGATAGATAGATAGATAGATAGATAGATAGATAGATAGATAGATAGATAGATAGATAGAAATACTGTGGTTGATAACTGGTAGATAGTTGATAAAAGATAGATAGATAGATAGATAGATAGATAGATAGATAGATAGATAGATAGATAGATAGATAGATAGATAGATAGATAGATAGACAGATACTTAGATAGATTAATGACAGATAGATAGATAGATAGATTAATGAGA
>CM077650.1:57560033-57562533 GCA_039707465.1 Rhabdophis nuchalis
GGGTGATGAAACGCCGCAAGAGATGCCTAGAGAGAAGATGGAGGGCTAGCCGCTCTGAATCTGACCGGACACAGGTAAGAGCCCATTTACGGACTTACATTGTGGCGCTGAGGGTGGCCAAACGTCATCATTGTGCCACCCTCATAGCATCCGCAGAAAACCGCCCTGCCGCCCTGTTTAGGGTGACCCGTTCCCTCCTCCAACAGAGGGAGCGGGAAGCCCCGTTACAGGGTAGGGCAGAGGAATTTGTGATTTTTCTGCAGGAGAAAACCGCCCAGATACAGAGTGAGCTAGCCCCCATTCATGGCCCAGTGGGATGCCACGAGGGAGATCTTGTTTGGGAGGAGTTTGACCCCGTTACTTCCGAGGATATGGACAGGTTACGTGGGCGACTGCGAGCCACCACATGTTCATTGGACCCGTGCCCCTCCTGGCTTGTACTGGCATCCTGGGAGGTGACACGAGGCTGGCTCCAAGAGGTTATCAACGCATCCTTGAGTGAGGGTTCCTTGCCTGCCTCCCTAAAAGAGGCTATGGTGAGGCCCCTCCTCAAGAAGCCCTCTTTGGACCCAGCTATTTTGAACAACTACCGTCCAGTCTCCAACCTTCCCTTCTTGGCGAAGGTTGTTGAGAGTGTGGTGGCACAACAGTTTCCCCGTCACCTGGAGGAAGTTGACTATCTAGATCCGCGCCAGTCCGGCTTTCGGCCCGGGCATAGCACCGAGACGGCATTGGTCGCGTTGGTAGATGATCTCTGGAGGGCCAGAGATGGGGGATGTTCCTCCATCCTGGTCCTATTAGACCTCTCAGCGGCTTTCGATACCATCGACCATGGTATCCTATTGCATCGGCTGGGGGGGTTGGGGGTGGGAGGCACTGTTTTGCGGTGGTTCTCCTCCTTCCTCTCTGGCCGATCGCAATTTGTGCGGGCAGGAGAGCAGAGGTCGACCCCGAGACCCCTCACATGCGGGGTGCCTCAGGGGTCGGTCCTCTCGCCTCTCCTGTTTAATGCATATATGAAGCCGTTGGGTGAGATCATCCGTGGTTTTGGGGTAGAGTACCATCTGTACGCTGATGACACCCAGCTGTACATATCTACCCCAAACCACCCCAACGATGCCGTAGCGGTGATGTGCCAGTGCCTGGAAGCCGTGCGGATCTGGATGGGAAGTAACGGACTTAGGCTCAACCCGACCAAGACCGAGTGGCTGTGGTTTCCGGCTGCCCGATTCAACCAGCTTTCTCCAACGCTGGCCATAGGGGGCGAACATCTTGCCCCTGTGGATGGGGCGCGCAATTTGGGTGTCCTCCTGGATACCCGGCTGTCTATGGAAGAGCAAGTGACAGCCGTGGCCAGGAGGGCGTTTTACCAGGTTCGCCTGGTTCGCCAATTGCGCCCCCTATTGGATCGGGACGCCCTTCGCACAGTCACTCATGCCCTCGTGACATCCCGACTGGACTATTGTAACTCTCTCTACATGGGGCTCCCCTTGAGGTGCACCCGGAGGCTTCAGTTAGTTCAGAATGCGGCCGCGCGAGCAATTATGGGCACCTCTAGGTTTGCCCACGTAACACCGCTCTTGCGCGAGCTGCACTGGCTACCTGTCGTCTTCCGGGTGCGCTTCAAGGTGTTAGTTATCATCTTCAAAGCGCTCCATGGCTCGGGACCTAGCTATCTGCGAGATCGGATCCTGCCCCACACATCCTCACGACCGATTCGCTCCCACAGAGAGGGGCTTCTCCGGGTGCCGTCCACTAGACTTTGTCAGCGGGCGACGCCCAGGGGAAGGGCGCTCTCTGTGGCGGGCCCGGCCCTCTGGAACGACCTTCCCCCTGATATTAGAACGACCACCGACCTCCGCTCCTTCCGTGTAAAATTGAAGACCCATCTCTTTCGACTGGCCGGCCTTGAATAGTTCTCTCTGTCTTTTAATTATAAATTTTAAATGGGTTTTTAATTTATGTTTTTAGCACGGGTAGATTTATTTAATTCGATTTTAAGAAATATTTGTATTATTGTATATTGTTTTTAATTATGCCTGTGCACCGCCCCGGGTCCCTGTGGGGAGAGGGTGCGGTTAATAAATCCCAATTTATTATTATTATTATTATTTATATATCTAGCTATCTATCCATCCATCTATCTATCTTTCTATCCATGCTATCCATCAATGCTATCCATCCATGCTATCCAACCATGCTATCCATCCATCCATCTACCCATCCATCCATCCATCCATCCACTTTTGTATCTATCTATCTCTCTATCTATCAATATATCTATCTATCTATCTATCTATCTATCTATCTATCTATCTATCTATCTATCTATCTATCTATCTATCTATCTATCTATCTATCTATCAATCCACCCATCCCTCTATTTCTATCCATGCTATCCATCAATGCTATCCATCCATGCTATCCAACCATGCTATCCATCCATCCATCTACCCATCCATCCATCCATCCATCCACTTTTGTATCTATCTATCTCTCT
>CM077650.1:57865033-57867533 GCA_039707465.1 Rhabdophis nuchalis
TGGGCGACTGAACAGCTGAACCGGGGGGCGCCGGAGCTGAGTAGCCGGGTTGCTGGGCCGAGAGATCGGGCTGAGCGGCCTGGCGGCCTGAAGAACAACTGGGCCGGTAGGCCGTAAAACAGCTAGGCCACAGCTAGGCCGTAAAACAGCTAGGCCACAGCTGAGAAGCCGACCAGCAGCCAAGGAACAACTATGCCGAGGCCTGGGAAGGCCGAAACAACTGAGCCGGTGCCGTGGCCGAGAGGTGCAGGTCGGTACGGGAGGCCGTGGGCCGGACGAGACTGGGCTTAGGCCAAAAATTAAAATCATTGATGGCCGAGGCCCATGAGTTGAGATGCCGGGTGCTGGGGGCTAGAGGAGGCCGTTTGAAATCTAGGCCACGGACTTGTTTCGAGTCGAAGGCCGTGCCTGCCTACCAGACTTACCTTGCATGGACCAGTTATCATTACCAACTATCTCCATTACCCTTGATTCTAAGAACTATTTTAAGAACTATTTTAAGAACTATTTTTAAGAACTTTCTAGAGCCAGATACCATACTCTCCTGGAATTATGTGAACCTCTTAAGGAATTTTAATATATTTAATATCTATTGTATAATATTTTAGCAGCCAGGATGCCCATATAAGTAATTCGCGACTTATTTTATACCTATTTATATATCTATTTTACATTTATTTATATTTATTTATGTACTCTAGAGCAGACCTTATTTGACTGCAAGAATCCCCTTACTCGCAGGTATGGCCCTCCGCTCTAACGAGGGCCCACCTTGATGAGGGATTATGTAATCAAGAGAGGTGGGCGAAACGCAGATGTAGGGTTTTTTTAGTTAAATGTATGATTCGGATTTTAGGGGGTTTCAGGGAGGAGGGTGGGGTTAGTCAGGCTGGTCAACAAAGCCCCCCTCGTCCACGACCTCGTGTCGGAGGGGGAGCCGGACCTGGTGGGAATAGCGGAGACCTGGCTGGGCCACGAGGGAGGACTTACCCTCGTAGAAATGTGCCCGCCAGGTTACCGTGTGTTTCATCAGCCACGGGCTCTAGGCAGGGGTGGAGGGGTAGCGGTTATTATTAGGGAAGGTCTTGAGCCGAGAGAGACCACTGTACCACAGACTACCGGCTGTGAGCCCCTCTGCGTGAAGTGGGGCCCAGGGAGGCAGTTGGGTTTGCTGATTGTGTACCTGGCTCCCCGCTACGTGTCAGCAGCCCTGCCCGAGCTCCTTGAGGTGATCGCCAAGATGGCGGTTGAGACCCCCAGACTGGTAGTCATGGGGGACTTTAACCGGCCATCGGTAGGCGAATCATCAGAGGTAGCTCGGGAGTTCATGGCCTCCATGACGGCCATGGACCTGACCCAGGTAATTCGGGGCCCCACACACGAGGGAGGACACACGCTGGATTTAATTTTTGTCTCTGGTCAGTGGAGGAGTGATCTGGGTATAGGGGACGTAGCCATCATACCCTTGTCATGGTCAGACCACTCACTTCTCCGGCTCGACTTTCCAATCGCTACACCCCACCGCGGGGAGGCGGAACCTGAATCTCCTAAATGGTTCCGCCCCAGGCGCCTGATGGATCCAGACAGGTTCCAGACGGAGCTTGGGCCACTACCTGTGTCCTTGACCCACGCCCCGACGGAGGACCTAGTGGCCGCATGGAATACCGCGGCTACGGGGGCCTTGGATCGGGTCTCGCCCTTGCGGCCTCTCCTGCGGCGACGAGCCACCTTGGCTCCTTGGTTTACCGAGGAGCTGAGGGCGATGAAACGCCACAAGAGACGCCTAGAGAGGAGATGGAGATCCACACGGTCTGAATCTGACCGAACACAGGTGAGAGCCCAATTAAGGACTTACCTTGTGGCGTTGAGAGTGGCCAAACGTCATCATTGTGCCACTCTCATCGCATCTGCAGATAACCGCCCTGCCGCCCTGTTTAGGGTGACCCGCTCCCTCCTTCAACAGAGGACGCGGGAAGCCCTTTTGCAGGGTAGAGCAGAGGAATTTGGGGAATATCTGCAGGATAAAATCGCTCAGATTCGGAGCGAGTTGGCCTCCACCGAAAGTGGTCCAGAGGGATGCCCCGAGGCAGGTCTTGAGACAGTTTTGTGGGAGGAGTTTGACTCTGTTACTTCCGAAGATATGGACAGGTTACATGGGCGACTGCGAGCTACCACATGTTTATTGGACCCGTGTCCCTCCTGGCTTGTACTGGCATCCTGGGAGGTTACACGAGGCTGGCTCCAGGAGGTAGTGAATGCTTCCTTGGGTGAGGGGATCTTGCCTACCGTCTTGAAAGAGGCGGTGATGAGACCCCTCCTCAAGAAGCCTTCCCTGGACCCAGCATTATTAGTAAATTACCGTCCAGTCTCCAACCTTCACTTTTTGGCGAAGGTTGTTGAGAGTGTGGTGGCACAACAGTTTCCCCGTCACCTGGAGGAAGTTGATTATCTAGATCCGCGCCAGTCCGGCTTTCGGCCCGGGCATAGCACCGAGACGGCA
>CM077650.1:57872533-57962533 GCA_039707465.1 Rhabdophis nuchalis
GCAGGTCTGCATATATTCTCCCCTTATTAGAGAGATTACCAGGGAGACAATTTTTATCTAGACTTCCTCCTCCAGGACACGAACCCGGCTACCACGCATGCAGTGGCAAAGTTCTGTGCTGCTGCAATGTCCATAAGAAAAAAATTGGTTATAGAAGTATAGTTGTGATCTTGTACCAATCATTTGGACATATCTCTAACAATTTCTGGACCATTGTATTTACTCACATACTTAACGCTTTTGCACCCAGGTAAACCAGCAAGTGACCTGAACAAAGTGAGAACATGTATGCTACTTTCCACTTGTAACACTAACATTTTTAAAATTATATCTTAAAGTTAGTACTTTTTAACATATGGTTAAATGTAATGTGTATTGCTGGTACCGTCCAGGAGCGGCATCGGCGGCATTGGCGGTCGGCGGTCGGAGGCTGTAACGGCGGGCGACTGAACGGTGGGCGACTGAACAGCTGAACCGGGGGGCGCCGGAGCTGAGTAGCCGGGTTGCTGGGCCGAGAGATCGGGCTGAGCGGCCTGGCGGCCTGAAGAACAACTGGGCCGGTAGGCCGTAAAACAGCTAGGCCACAGCTAGGCCGTAAAACAGCTAGGCCACAGCTGAGAAGCCGACCAGCAGCCAAGGAACAACTATGCCGAGGCCTGGGAAGGCCGAAACAACTGAGCCGGTGCCGTGGCCGAGAGGTGCAGGTCGGTACGGGAGGCCGTGGGCCGGACGAGACTGGGCTTAGGCCAAAAATTAAAATCATTGATGGCCGAGGCCCATGAGTTGAGATGCCGGGTGCTGGGGGCTAGAGGAGGCCGTTTGAAATCTAGGCCACGGACTTGTTTCGAGTCGAAGGCCGTGCCTGCCTACCAGACTTACCTTGCATGGACCAGTTATCATTACCAACTATCTCCATTACCCTTGATTCTAAGAACTATTTTAAGAACTATTTTAAGAACTATTTTAAGAACTATTTTTAAGAACTTTCTAGAGCCAGATACCATACTCTCCTGGAATTATGTGAACCTCTTAAGGAATTTTAATATATTTAATATCTATTGTATAATATTTTAGCAGCCAGGATGCCCATATAAGTAATTCGCGACTTATTTTATACCTATTTATATATCTATTTTACATTTATTTATATTTATTTATGTACTCTAGAGCAGACCTTATTTGACTGCAAGAATCCCCTTACTCGCAGGTATGGCCCTCCGCTCTAACGAGGGCCCACCTTGATGAGGGATTATGTAATCAAGAGAGGTGGGCGAAACGCAGATGTAGGGTTTTTTTAGTTAAATGTATGATTCGGATTTTAGGGGGTTTCAGGGAGGAGGGTGGGGTTAGTCAGGCTGGTCAACAAAGCCCCCCTCGTCCACGACCTCGTGTCGGAGGGGGAGCCGGACCTGGTGGGAATAGCGGAGACCTGGCTGGGCCACGAGGGAGGACTTACCCTCGTAGAAATGTGCCCGCCAGGTTACCGTGTGTTTCATCAGCCACGGGCTCTAGGCAGGGGTGGAGGGGTAGCGGTTATTATTAGGGAAGGTCTTGAGCCGAGAGAGACCACTGTACCACAGACTACCGGCTGTGAGCCCCTCTGCGTGAAGTGGGGCCCAGGGAGGCAGTTGGGTTTGCTGATTGTGTACCTGGCTCCCCGCTACGTGTCAGCAGCCCTGCCCGAGCTCCTTGAGGTGATCGCCAAGATGGCGGTTGAGACCCCCAGACTGGTAGTCATGGGGGACTTTAACCGGCCATCGGTAGGCGAATCATCAGAGGTAGCTCGGGAGTTCATGGCCTCCATGACGGCCATGGACCTGACCCAGGTAATTCGGGGCCCCACACACGAGGGAGGACACACGCTGGATTTAATTTTTGTCTCTGGTCAGTGGAGGAGTGATCTGGGTATAGGGGACGTAGCCATCATACCCTTGTCATGGTCAGACCACTCACTTCTCCGGCTCGACTTTCCAATCGCTACACCCCACCGCGGGGAGGCGGAACCTGAATCTCCTAAATGGTTCCGCCCCAGGCGCCTGATGGATCCAGACAGGTTCCAGACGGAGCTTGGGCCACTACCTGTGTCCTTGACCCACGCCCCGACGGAGGACCTAGTGGCCGCATGGAATACCGCGGCTACGGGGGCCTTGGATCGGGTCTCGCCCTTGCGGCCTCTCCTGCGGCGACGAGCCACCTTGGCTCCTTGGTTTACCGAGGAGCTGAGGGCGATGAAACGCCACAAGAGACGCCTAGAGAGGAGATGGAGATCCACACGGTCTGAATCTGACCGAACACAGGTGAGAGCCCAATTAAGGACTTACCTTGTGGCGTTGAGAGTGGCCAAACGTCATCATTGTGCCACTCTCATCGCATCTGCAGATAACCGCCCTGCCGCCCTGTTTAGGGTGACCCGCTCCCTCCTTCAACAGAGGACGCGGGAAGCCCTTTTGCAGGGTAGAGCAGAGGAATTTGGGGAATATCTGCAGGATAAAATCGCTCAGATTCGGAGCGAGTTGGCCTCCACCGAAAGTGGTCCAGAGGGATGCCCCGAGGCAGGTCTTGAGACAGTTTTGTGGGAGGAGTTTGACTCTGTTACTTCCGAAGATATGGACAGGTTACATGGGCGACTGCGAGCTACCACATGTTTATTGGACCCGTGTCCCTCCTGGCTTGTACTGGCATCCTGGGAGGTTACACGAGGCTGGCTCCAGGAGGTAGTGAATGCTTCCTTGGGTGAGGGGATCTTGCCTACCGTCTTGAAAGAGGCGGTGATGAGACCCCTCCTCAAGAAGCCTTCCCTGGACCCAGCATTATTAGTAAATTACCGTCCAGTCTCCAACCTTCACTTTTTGGCGAAGGTTGTAGAGAGTGTGGTGGCACAACAGTTCCCCCGTCACTTGGAGGAAATTGATTATCTGGACCCGCGCCAGTCCGGCTTCCGGCCCGGGCACAGCACCGAGACGGCACTGGTCGCGTTGGTGGATGATCTCTGGAGGGCCAGAGATGGGGGTTGTTCCTCCATCCTGGTCCTATTAGACCTCTCAGCGGCTTTTGATACCATCGACCATGGTATCCTATTGCATCGACTGGAGGGGTTGGGGGTGAGGGGCACCGTGTTGCGGTGGTTCTCCTCCTACCTCTCCGGTCGATCGCAATTTGTGTTGGCAGGAGGGCAGAGGTCGACCTCGAGACCCCTCATTTGTGGGGTGCCTCAGGGGTCGGTCCTCTTGCCACTCCTGTTCAATAGATATATGAAGCCACTGGGTGAGATCATCCGTGGTTTTGGGGTAGAGTACCACCTCTACGCTGACGATACGCAGCTGTACGTATCTACCCGAAACCACCCCAACGATGCCGTCGAGGTGATGTGCCGGTGTCTGGAGGCCGTGCGGGCCTGGATGGGAAGGAACAGACTCAGACTCAACCCGCCCAAGACCGAGTGGCTGTGGTTTCCGGCACCCCGGTACAACCAGTTGACTCCATCACTGGCCATAGGGGGCGAACATCTACCCCCCGTGGATAGGGCACGCAACTTGGGCATCCTCCTTGATGCGCGGCTGTCCATGGAAGATCAAGGGGGCGAACATCTTGCCCCTGTGGATGGGGCGCGCAATTTGGGTGTCCTCCTGGATACCCGGCTGTCAATGGAAGATCAGGTGACAGCCGTGGCCAGGAGGGCGTTTTACCAGGTTCGCCTGGTACGCCAATTGCGCCCCCTATTGGATCGGGACGCCCTTCGCACAGTCACTCATGCCCTCGTGACATCCCGACTGGACTATTGTAACTCTCTCTACATGGGGCTTCCCTTGAGGTGCACCCGGAGACTTCAGCTGGTCCAGAATGCAGCCGCGCGAGCAATTATGGGTACCACAAGGTACACCCATGTAACACCGCTCTTGCGCGAGCTGCACTGGCTGCCTGTCGTCTTCCGGGTGCGCTTCAAGGTATTAATTATCATCTTTAAAGCGCTCCATGGCTCGGGACCTAGCTACTTGCGGGATCGGATCCTGCCTCATACATCCTCACGACCGATTCGCTCCCACAGAGAGGGACTTCTCCGGGTGCCGTCCACTGGACTTTGTCAGCGGGCGACGCCCAGGGGAAGGGCTCTCTCTGTGGCGGGCCCAGCCCTCTGGAACGACCTCCCCCCCGATATTAGGACCACCACGGATCTCCGCTCCTTCCGTCTTAAATTGAAAACACACTTTTTCTGCCTTGCCGGCCTGGGATAACTACTCCTCTGTCTTTAGGGTTTTTTGGGGGGTAGGGATTTTTAGTTAATGGGATTTTAGCACAGGAATTAATTTAATCTGTTTTTAAATTCGTATGTATTTTGTATATTTATTGTTTTTATCCTCCCTGTGCACCGCCCCGAGTCCCTGTGGGGAGAGGGAGCGGTTAATAAATTTAACTATTATTATTAACTATTATTATTATTAAGTGACGGCCGTGGCCAGGAGGGCGTTTTACCAGGTTCGCCTGGTTCGTCAGTTGTGTCCCCTATTGGACCGGGATGCCCTTTGCACACTCACCCATGCACTCGTGACATCCCGACTGGACTACTGCAATGCTCTCTACATGGGGCTCCCCTTGAGGTGCACCCGAAGACTGCAGCTTGTCCAGAATGCGGCCGTGCGGACAGTTATGGGAACCTCTAGGTTTTCCCATGTAACACCACTCCTGCGTGAGCTGCACTGGCTACCTGTTGTCTTTCGGGTGCGCTTCAAGGTGTTGATTATCATCTTTAAAGCGCTCCATGGCTCGGGACCTAGCTACCTGCGGGATCGCATCCTGCCCCATAAATCCCTTCGACCGATTCGCTCCCACAGAGAGGGACTTCTCCGGGTGCCGTCCACTAGGCTATGCCAGCGGGTGACGCCCAGGGGAAGGGCCTTCTCTGTGGCGGGCCCGACCCTCTGGAACGACCTTCCCCCCGAACGTAGAACAACTACGGACCTCTGCTCCTTCCGTCAAAAACTAAAAACTCATTTCTTCTGCCTGGCCGGCTTGGCTTAATCGACCCATTTACCTCAAGCTGAATACTCAAATTGTTTTATTAGGGATTTTTAGGGGTATTAGTTTTTAGATAGTTGGGGATTTTAGCGCAGGGTATAGGTTTAATTCATTTTAAATTTGTATGATAATGTTTGTTAGTTTTAATATATGTGTATTTTTAATTCCCTGTGCACCGCCTCGAGTCCCTTCGGGGAGAGAGAGCGGTTTACAAATTAAATTATTATTATTATTATTATTATTATTATTATTATTGCAAGTTTTCATTAACAGTATCTTGCAAGTCTAAAAGGAGATTTCTCTCCCATTCACCCTTAATCAGGGTCCCTTAATTTCTGAGGTGTTTGTCGCTCCCCAAACTTGACAGACCCTCTTACTTAAATCAATGATTCCTTTATTAGGAGTGCCGGCAGCCCTGGCAAAAAAATTCTCTCTCACAGCAAGCTAACAAGTCTGTCCGGCAGGGAGTGTCTGCCACACTTATTCATTTCCTGCCTTTTATCCCCAGAGCTAGAGTGGGGCTTTGCTAGCAGCAGTGGCTCTTCTGTCCCGAGGACCAGTCCGTAGATTTTCACTGCTCTCCTCTGCCTTCTGCACATCCATGGGTCAGGCACTGAACCCAGCTGTTCCTCCTCTTCCTCAGCCACCTCTAGACCTGGGGGCTGTTGACTCTCCATCAGAGGGCTGACGGATGGCCCAGGCTCCACCTCTGTCTCTGCCAGCTCCATCCCCTCTTCCCCCTTGGAGCCCTCAGGTTGCCTTGATGCCAACCCTGACTCCCACACCTCCTCCTCCTCCTCCTCCTCTAATTTGGCTGTTGGAGGGTTCCAGCGGCCAATAGGCCACAACAATTATGGATACAAGATTGATGGTTCTTCTGCTCCTTCCTCAGCAGGTAATCAAGAGTGCTGGTGATGGGATCAGCCAAAGAGTTGATGGCTTGTAGGGTACCACAAAGACTTGGTCCCATCTCCCTTGCTTTTTACCATTTTCGTAAAATGCACCTTTCATGTTAAGCATCAGTTATCACCAAGATGGTGGTGTTTAAACAGTTAACCCAAGCCACAGAGACATCTCAATGTACAGGTCCCGTAGTCCTTGATGTATGACCACAATTGAGCCAAACCTTTCTGTTGTTAAGCGAGATATTTGTTAAGTGAATCACCAACAGTTGTTCAATTAGTAACAACACTGTTAAGTGAATCTGGCTTCTCATCCTTCCTTATTACCTATCTCCTTTTCTAGTGTCGGAGGCAGAGATGGGGCCAAGGCCATCTGACAGTTATCAGCTGCCTTCGGAGTCAGATATCAGTGAATCAGACGAACAGCTGGAGCCTGTTCCCAGTGTGCGCATGCGCGGAGTTGCCTGACGAAGGGAATAGCTAAAGAACAAGGGACGACTTGGGAGTAAGGCCACAGGTGGATGACGAATGGCCCCTCCCAGAGGAAATAAAAGAGGAGCGAAAGGGGAGTGGAGTTTGCAGGAGACAATTAGTTCGCTTAATTGGTTAGTGACTCTCTGAGACTCCTTGCCAAGTTTTGCAGATATCGGCCTGTCAGCTCTCCAAGCCAGAGAAGGTGTGTGACCATAAATCCTCCCTTAAAAGACTTTGCCGGATGTGAATGAGCAGAATTCAGTCAATTAATAAAAGGAGTTTGCTTCATGCTCTGGTGAAGCCCAGGTCAGAACAGGGATTGACAGAATTGCTTATTTGAATTTTTGTGTTTTAGGTGGGCAACTCCATGATTTGGGGGTTTTCCTGGAACCCAGAGGCTGCTGCTAGAAGGGGGAAGCGGAGACTATGAGGTCAAGAACGTGTGGGCGGGTGGGTGGGTGTGTACACAAAGTGCAGTCTATTGGAAGCACTTCACTCATGTCCTTTCCGTGACTCAAGTCAAACTCCTGCAATGGAGGCACAGCTGCCTTGGAAGACTAATTTGACAGGCCTCTAGCTTCCTGACTTTACGTAAAGCTTTGCAGACCTAGCTTGGGATAACGTGAGGTTGCTGCACTTCAGAAGTCTGACTTAGCACCAGGTTTTTATTATTTTCAACATTGCTTTTTTATGTACTTTTAATGATTTTTATGCTGCTTTAGGTGTTTTGATTGGGAACACACACACCCATTGAGTTAGTTATAAGGTGGGCAGCTATGTATTTAATTTAATTTATTTAGTACTAGCTGTACCCGCCACGCGTTGCTGGGGCCAAGTTTGGTTAAATTGACCGTTGACTTACCTGAACGGTCCTTCTATGGGCGCTGCGAAGGGAATCCAATCACGGGTTAACTTTGTCCATTAGCCTATCGAGACTGAGTTAATTAACACTGGCCACGCCTCCTCTGACTGGACTCACCCTCAGTTTCGTACGAAGTTCAGCCGGTGTAAGAGGCGTAGCAGTTTCCATAATAAGATGACAAGTCTGGTAAATAAGTCCACGAATCAGTCCTGGCCCAGTCAGCCGAAGCCCAGGACGGGTTTGGATTCCCTTCGCAGCGCCCATAGAAGGACCGTTCAGGTAAGTCAACGGTCATTCTCCTGGGCGCTGCTCTGGGAATCCAATCACGGGACATGCCAGAGCAATGAAGTTAGGGGCGGGGGCGAGGCTGGCCAGATGGATCAGAACAAGGGACCACCTGTTGCAACACCCGTCTCCCAAATGACGCATCCACCGATGTGAACTTGTCCACTCTGTAATGCCAGATAAACGGCGACGGCGGTGACCACGTCGCGGCCCTGCAAATATCTTCAACCGTGGCCCAAGCCACCGAAGTAGCCGCACTTCTGGTGGAATGGGGCAATATCCTCCTGGGTGCCCGGCACGACTGACTGTCATAGGCAAGGGCAATGCACGCTTTTATCCACCGGCCAATGGTGTTCACCGATGCTCTATGGCCCATGGTGGCCGGCTGAAAGGACACAAAGAGTGCTTCTGTCCTCCGGAAAGGTTCAGTGCGTTTGACATAGCAGCGAAGAGTACACCGAACATCGAGATGATGCCAATCTCGCTCCCGAGGATGCAAAGGGTGTGGGCAGAAGTCAGGGAAGACGAGTTCCTGCGACCTGTGGAATAGCGTATTGATCTTGGGAGTGAAAGTCGGGTCCAAACGTAGCACGACCTGGTCAGGTTAACTCTGACACCCGGCGTGCGGAGGTGATGGCCACGAGGAACACAGTTTTGAAAGTCAAAAGCCGGAGAGAAACGTCACGAATGGGCTCAAATGGAGAGGCTGTTAGAGCCTGGAGCACCAGAGGCAGGTCCCAAGTAGGATAACGGTGGACCATTGGAGGGCACAGGTTGGTTGCACCCTTCAAGAAGGCACGAACTTCCGGATGGTGGGAAAGGGAATGACCCTGCCCATCCCCGATGACGGTAGAGAGTGCCGCGATCTGTCACCGGAGGGTGTTGGGAAGTAACCCACGATCCATCCCCGCTTGGAGGAAGTCCAAAACCAACAGTACAGACGCGGCAAGGGGGTCAGCACCAGACGACCTACACCATCTGCAGAAGGTACGCCAAGTCGCCTCATAGATGCGCGTCATAGAAGGCCTGCGGGCGGCTTGAATGGTAGAAATGACCTTGTCCGAAAAATGCAGTTGAGTTAACAAAGCCCGCTCACGTGCCACATGGCTAGTTGCAACGGCTGCGGGTTCGGGTGCACGAGAGCACCCTGGGAGAGGCGGATGCGATTGTCCGGTATCCTCCATGGGCGTGCAATCGACAGGTGCACTAGGTCTGCAAACCAAGGACGTCGCGGCCACATAGGGGCGACAAGCAGAACCTCCGCCCGCTCTGACAAGATCTTCTGGATGACCAGTGGAAGAATCGGCAAGGGCGGAAAGGCGTATAGGAGACCCCGTGGCCAGGGGCTGCGGAGACCGTCTGTCCCCTCTGCCCCCACAACACGGTACCTGGTGAAGAAGCGCAGAAGGTGTGTGTTGGAGGGATGAGCGAACAGGTCTACCTGCGGGCAGCCGAACCGTCGCGAGAGGTCCCGAAACAGATCCGGATGCAGTCTCCACTCCGCTTGATCCACTGTGGCTCGGCTCAACCAATCCGCCTGGGTGTTTGCCGTGCCCGAGATGTGCTCCACCCGAAGAGATGCCAGGTGAGCTTTGGCCCAGTACATGAGCCTCTCTGCCTCCGCCATCAGGGCCCTGGATCGAGTGCCTCCCTGGCGGTTGACATGCGCCTTGGAGGCCACGTTGTCCGTGAGAATAAGGACGTGGGTGGAACTCACCAGACTCCTGAATTCGCGTAGGGCTAGGCGAATGGCGCGGAGCTCCAGCCAGTTTATGCTGTTGGACAGTTCCTGAGCGGTCCAGCGACCCTGAGCTACCTGGTCCAGGGCGTGGGCTCCCCAGCCGAATTGGCTGGCGTCGGTGGTCACAACCAACCGCTCCGGTTCCTTGAAGAGACATCCCTTGAGAAGCCGAGAGGATAGCCACCAGCGGAGACTGGGACACTCTGGGTGGCAAGCGGATCCTGATATGGGAGTGGCTGGAGTGGGAGCGTTGGTAGGGCAGAAAGAACCACTGAAGGGAACGGGCATGGAACCTCGCCCAAGGCACCACACCGATGCAGGAAATCATCTTGCCCAGGAGTGTGGACAGACTGGCGAGCGATGGAGACCGTTGCTGAAGCACCTGCCGGATGAGAGACTGAAGACTCCGTCGGTGGTCCGAGGACAGGAAAACCATGCACCTCTCTGAATCGATGACCGTCCCAAGATGAAGCAGAGACGTCGTTGGATCCAGATGGCTCTTGGGAAAATTCAGTACAAAGTCGTGCATCTGAAGCGTGTCGATGGTCAGCTGAAGGTCACTGAAGGCGAGACCGCGGGAAGAGGACAAGATTAAGATGTTGTCTAAATAACAATTCACACGGACCAGAACCGCCCTCAGGGAGGCCGCAATGACGGCCAGTAACTTGGTGAATGACTGCAGGGCCGAAGAGAGGCCGAAGGGCAGGGCGCGGTATTGATAGTGCTGCCCTGCGAAGTGGAACCGCAGGAACTTCCGATGGGCTGGATGTATCGGAATGTGCAGGTAGGCCTCCTTGATGTCGATGGAGGTGAGCATATCGCCCCTGCGGATGCACGCGAGTATGCTTTTGAGCGACTGCATTTTGAACTTTTTGTATTTGAGGTAGAAGTTGAGCCTTTTTAAATCTAAAATTGCTCGCCATCCACCCGAGGATTTTGGGACTAGGAATAGGATGGAATAAAATCCTAGGCCCGCTTGCCCTTTGGGAACCAACTCTATGGCATTGATGGAGATGAGATGGTGAATCTCCGTGTCCATCAGGCGCCTTTTTATTCGGCACCTGGGAACAGGGCATCTGACAAATCTCCTCGGGGGGGGGGGTAGAGAGAAATTCCAGAGTAAGACCCAGGCGCACGGTCTACAGCGCCCAGGCGTCCGATGTGGTGGCCTCCCATTGGTGGACAAAGGCTGACAGATGTCCACCAATGGGGCCCGTCACGGCCGAGTCAGCGGTATCTACGAAAGGAACGGTTGCCCGAACCATGAAAGGACCTGTGCGGCTGGGCCTGTTGTTGGGTATGTTGCCTGTTCCTATCCCTGTTGGCCGACCGATCAGGGGCCCTGTCCTGGGCCTGCTGAAATGGTCTGTTGTATTGGGGAGTGTAAGGTGCCGCCATGAACCCGGAATCCACGGCCCGAAAGGGATGACGACTACAGTAAGACTGGCGGCGCCGATCCGAGCGCCTAGCCACGGAGGGAAGAACCTTGCATTTGTCCCTGGTCTCAATCAAGATCGGATCCAGAGCTGGTCCGAAGAGGGGCCACTTAGACTTCAGGTCTGCTTGCCAATGGCGTAGCCACAACAAGCGGCGAGAAGCTACATTGGACGCCACCGCCCTAGCGGAAAACTTAGCAGCGTTGAGCGTGGCATCCGAAGAAAACTCCAACGCAGCCACCAGTTTGTTGACATCCTGGTGGAGGCGGAAGTCCTCCGGTCCCAACCTATCCTGAAGTTGCCTAAGCCAAACTAGGGAAGTTCTGTTAAAGAAGGATGCCGCTGTGGCGGCACGCAAGGCCCAGGCAGCCGCCTGGTGCGTCTTACGTATGACAAGCTCCGCCTTGCGGTCATCAGCCTTCAGGCCCTCCGAAATCTCAGATGGAATCAGCGCGGGCGATGCCAAGGCCGCAATTGGCGGGTCCACCGTCGGAAACTGGAGCAGCATGTCCAGATCCGGTGCAGAGGTGTAAAGCTTTCTGTCGCCATTGCTGGGTGGAGTCACAGCCGTGGGCTGTGCCCACTGCTTTTGCACCACATCCAGGAACAGTTTAGGAGAAGGAATGGCTTCCTGTTCCTGCACCTGCTCAGCAAACGTTCAGTAGGATCTAGGCCTACTGCAGTGCTGGCCTGAGTAGCAGCCCCCCCCCCCCCCCTATTGGTAGTGGCCTTAGCCTTAAACAATAAGGATTTGAACAGGGCCTGATTAAATAGGCCCGACGAGGAAGGAGGATCCTGGTTTAGACCTTCATCATCAGGTAGTTCCAAGTCCATGATCTCTCCTTCCTCCACAAGGACAGAACCCTCGCTATAGGCCGAGAGGGAAGGAGAGGGCGAAGTAGCCCTGGGGGCAGGCAATTCTCTAGCAAGTGGCAAGGCCCTTGGTTTCTGAGTCCTGCGTAGCAGCTCCTCATCAACCCCCCTGGATATGGCAGCAGCCAGCATATCTCTCAGCCCAGGGGAGAGGTCAAGATCAGAAGCCTCATCTGCCCTAAGGCCTGCAGCGGTGGGGGTAAACGTGGCAGAAACCTCCCGCCTAAGGACCCCAGGAGCTGGGCTAATCTGAGGGGGGTCGGGCTGAATAGTTAGGCCTGATCCGGACGCCACAGCAGCCTCCCCTTGGGGCATGGCCAGATCAGGAGACCACCCCTGAACCCCAGAGGGAAGAGGAGGACGATCCCCTAGGGGAAGCAGAGTGGGGGGAGGCTGGGAGGAAGCGGAGGCTTTGGAAGCCACCCTGGACTTATCTGCGCGCTTGGAAGATTTCTCCCGCGAAGCTGAGGTAGACCGCACCTTCTGTGCAGCGGCCCGGGTGGAGGCTCTGGCAGTCCCCGAAGTGGAAGCCGTGGCCTCAGAGGCAGGAATAGCAGGGGACGAAACCCCAACCAAACTCTAAAACCATTTAGAGTTTTCACACACGACAATCGCAAAAGGCCCAACTTCTAAAATGCCCAATAAGGCCAAAACGGCAGCAGAAGCTCTGAGAAGGCACACCGCGCGGTCCAAGAGAATGGCGCCGAAATGAGCTCCGTGCAGCAAGCGTGGAGACTGGAAGGCGCCAGCGTGGGCGGAGGGCGGAAGCCACGCCCGACCTCAGCCGAAAGAGCGCGAAAGCAGGCGAGGTGGACCCAAAATGGCTGCCGCCATAGCCCGAAGCGCGGGAAATTCAAATCCAAGCCGGGGGCCTCTGCTCGCAAGTCGGAGCTCCAGCTGGCTGGCAATCAGGCGATTCCGCCGCAACGCCTGTCCGCGCCGCGCTCGACCAGAGCGCTTCAAATAGCGGCGGCGGCTTCAGCAACATGTCCGCTACCCCGGGCAAACCAGGGGAGCCGCGGACAGAATCAGCGGGCCCGGCACGGAAGCGGCGGACCGCCCGTAGCCGAGGCAAAGGGAGCAGAACGCTCTACCAGGCAATCGCACGGTGCGCAGCTCATGCTGCCCGTGAAGTCCGGCTTCCAGCCGCAAAGGCTGGGAAGCTGTGAATCCAAGCTGTAAGGAGGAAAAATATAAAAACAGAAATTCACAAACCTCGACAGGAATCCAAACACGGGAAAATAAAAATACAATAAAATTGTCCATTAACCTAGAGAGGAAAATGGCATGCGTCTCATCAGGCTGGACTGAGTTAAGAAACTGAGGGTGAGTCCAGTCAGAGCAGGCATGGCCAGTGTTAATTAACTCAGTGTCGATAGGCTAATGGACAAAGTTAACCCGTGATTGGATTCCCAGAGCATGTCTATTCCCTGACATAGACTAGGGAATTTTAATTCGTTATTTATGGGTTTTAACTATTTATTCAATTTTAGCACAGCTGTATTGGTTTAATTGTTTTTTAAATTTTGTATATTGTGGGGTTTTACCTTTCTGTGCACTGCCCTGAGTCCCTTTTTGGTGAAAAGGGCGGTATATAAATTGAATATAAAGTAAAGAGCAGCACCCAGGAGAAGAAAAAGATTCCTCATAGACTCTCTCAGCAACCCCCTTCCTTCTCTGCCTCGGTTTCCCTTCCCTCTCCCTCCCCTCCCTCTCTTTACTCTACCTACATACCTACCTACCTACTGTGGAAGTGGCGGAGAGGCCACTGACTCGGCAGCGGCCTTGTGGGGGGGGGGAGTTGGCGGAGGGGTGGCGGCGGCGTAGGCTGCTGACTCGGCAGTGGCCTCGTGTGTGGGGGGGGGAGTTGGCGGAGGGGTGGGGGGGCAGCGGCGGAGGAGAGAGGCCGGTGAGGAGGCGACCATCACGGATATAATGCAGGCCGCTCCACTGCTCGGGCAAGTGACGTGAGCTGAAAAGCGGCCGGGTTGGAGGGGCAGCGAAGGGGAGGGAGGCAAGTGAGCGAGTGAAGGAAACACACAGAAGAGCTGCAGTTTTACATTTGTGTGGCGTGTACCTGCCACCGGTGTGCCATCCACACAATCTGTACTTATCATTGGTGCTGCACTTGTAAGGAACGTTGTGTGAAAATTTGGTGGTGATTGGTGCAGTCGTTTCTGAGATTAGCGGTTTTGAACAAACTCATAGTTAACTTTTCATTTATATAGATGTATGTATGTATATATGTATGTTCCAGCATAACTATGGAACGCCTCAAGCAATTTCAACCAAACTTGGTACACAGATGACTTTCTCTCTGAAAACAAATACTGTGGGGGTAAGACACCCCTAAGGGTGGGTTAAGATACAGCCTGTTGTGCCTTCAAATGGCTTCTATTTTAGTGCCGTAAAATGGCTTCTACTGTACAGCAGTGGTGTTTCCATGGTAACGGATTCACAGTAGAACAGAAGAAAGGATGAAAGAAGAGAGAGGATGTCGTGCAGGCATTCGTTTTAAGTTGAGAGGAATTGAAGATATACTCATCCTTGCAGAAATAATAAGGTTGTGCCCCTCCCTCCACACTTCCATCCGACATTCTTTCAAAAAACATGAAGACATGGTTTTGCCAGCAGGCCAACGACCCCAGGGTACTACGGAGCCCACCAAGTGGTTGGTCCAATTGTTGTCGTCAGGGGTGTGCTTTGTCAACCATGAAAGACAGAGAAGGGCTTTTGACTATACAGGTAGTCCTCACTTAGTGACTTCTTTTTCAAAGTTACAACAGTGTTCAACAAAGAAGACTTATGGCCAGTCCTTGAAGTTGTGGCCGTTGCAGTGTCCCCACAGTTATAGGATCAGGATTGGGGCACTTGGCAACTGGCACACAGTTACAATGGTCAGATTCCCACAGTCACATTCATCACCACTTGTGATCTTCACTGCCAGCTTCCAATAAGTCGACGAGGAAACCAGCCACTACCTGATGTTGTGCTTAATGACTGCACATGGTTCCTTAACAACCACAACCTGAACAGTCGTTGTACATTGAAGATCACATTTAATTTTGTTGTACAAGGTGCAATGACAATAAAGTAAACTAAAGAGTACTCCACAAGGGGGCTCCTTCTGGTAAGGGGGAAAATACAACATTAGAAATTATGTTTGGTCCGGACATTTTCAACATCATCAGGGCTTTTCCTGTCTAATACAGGATTAGGATAAATAAATACCCGGGCAACGCCGGGTTATTAGCTAGTAAATAAATAAAAACACACATTTGCCAAAACACTACTTGGGGTACAACTTCTTTCCTCCCTCAGCCGAGAACGCCATTTGCACCAAAAACACATCAAGCCAGCCGTCTAAAAACAATATGTCTTTTTTTATTAAGTCAATAAAGAGGTATCAAAATTAAAAGAGGAAAAAAATTACAAGGGATGGAACTGAACTAAAAGGAGTGGATAAAGGGAAATGGAGGTGGGACGACGACGAAGGGTGGATGCCAATAGAAGACACAAACATTGTAAAATACACAGGGCTGCGAGAGGGGGATGAGGGCAGTGATGAAGCAGCCAGCAAATGGGGAGGGAAGAGGAGACAGTGGGGGTGCGAGAGAGACTCAAACAGAAGAAAGCTGTGTGGGCCAAGGAGTAGAGAGGGAAGAGAGGTATGTTAGGTTCTTAGGAGTCATCTTCGCCATTGGCACTGTCTCTGTCGTCTTCCCCTTCTTCCGGTTCCTTGTCGTCACCCTTGATGGACTCCAACTGGGAGAGAGAAGGGGACAGGCAGAAGAGCCGAGTTAGCAAACGGGGAGAGCTGCCATCCTCACTCGAGGCTCTCTGCCTTCTCCAGCTTCGTACCTGGTCGTCTCCCCGGTCTTCATTGTCATCGTCATCGTCCAGCAGGTCCCCTTCCTCGGCCGAGTCATCTGCCCCGGCCTCGGACTCCATCTTCACATTGCTCTCTTCTTTTTTGGTCGAGCTGCTGCTTTGCTCCTCTTCCAACTTGTCGTTCTTCAGTTCTGGGGAGGGAGGAGAAACGGGCAGAGAATCAGAAACACTGTACGGTTTTAGGGTTCATTGTCATTTGGGCCTTCTGCCTATTGGCTAGCAGTGAAACTACAAAGGGGGGGGGGGCTTTAACCGCTACAAAAGATGATCCAAACCCCCCCCCCCCCCAAACCATCCCACAAAACGGGCCAATAGTTAGCAATATTTTTGGGAGGCAGCAACTTCTGAAGTTTGTATCCTGCTGTTTGTATCCTGCTGCTGTACAAAGCTTTCTCTCCAGGCATGGACAATTCTAGTGTTGCGGTGGCCTAGAGGGGAACCTCTCACCTCACAATCAGGAGGCTGTAAGTTCGATCCTAGGTAGAGGCAGATATTTCTCTCTTTCTGGGCACAATGAGAATATATCTGCCGGGGGGGGGGGGGGGGGGGGACGACGACGACACGACGATGACTCTGCACTGGGGACAGGGAAGGCATCGGCCAATAAACCCTCAGCTCCATTCAGCTCCCCAGACTCCACCCCACAAGGCATTATGGGGTCTTTAAAAAAAGGATGGAAGATTCGAGTGAGGCATGTGCTCCTACAATGTGGTATGAATATCTTGGGGGGCCGGAAGAGGTTAGCAGGAAGGACTCTAAAGGTTACAGCATAAAAAGCCACACTATAACTAGAGAAGCCCACTCCATACCTACAACATGTCCCAAATTCCACCTACGGCCCAGAAAACTAGCCATTCAAGCTTTGTCCACTTTCAAACAGGAATCTTGTGGCCCTCCTTCTCCCACGGAGACTGAATCCCTAAACAAATGTTTCAGGCCATGCATGTGGATCTCCAGGCAGTTTATCTCTCCCCTCCCCTCCCACTATTTACTTTGATCCTTCTCTATCTTCTCAAGGCTTTCCAGCAGAGAATCCACTTTCTGCTTAATCTGGGTCAGTTCCTTCTTAATGGCTTGCAAGTCATCTCCTTTCACTGCAACACAGAAGGGAGGGAAGCTCAATTCACTGGAGGTTTCAGCACCGGAGAGTATTAAATAAGCATAAAATACTCAAGAAAATGCATAAAAAGGGAGATTTAAAAAAAACCTGTTTTTCCACTTTCTCTTCTAAAAGCCCTCCTCCATCTTCAAAGAGGCATATCAGCCAAGTTGAAACAGGGAGGAGGGCAGACTTTGGAAGAACCCAATTTAAATAATACACAAAATCTTTCCCACCTAGAGACCCTGCTCAACGTTCCGACACCTACATTTCCCAGATTTGGAGGATGATCCCCGCTGCCCGCTCTTCGAGTTGAATCCACTCTTCCCTCTGCGAGAGGTATTGCCAGAAACCCGCTGGCGTTTGGAAGGGACCACGGCCCTGGCAATGGGGGGCGGAGGGGGCACTCGTGCTTGGTAGCTATACATCCTAAGGAGAATCCGAAAAGGAAGGCAGGGGAAATATATATATATATATATATATAGCTTCAAAACTGCTTTGCGGCATCGCACTGTAAATCTCTTCTTGAGGTTTCCCAAAATGTGTGTGTGTGTCTGTGTGATGCTCCAGTACACTTCTCTGTCTCAAACCATCACACCCCAGAGAATTATTTATAGCAGGGGTCTCAAACTCAATTTACCTGGGGCCGCTGGAGGCAGAGTCTGGGTGAGGCTGGGCTGCATAAGGGATTCCACAGAGGTCCACTCCCCCTGCTGGCTGCACTAATATTATACTTTCATATCACAGTGGGGGCCACAAGATACCGTCCTGCGGGCCGCAATTGGCCCGCGGGCCGCAAGAATGAGACCTCTGATTTATAGCATTACGAAATGAGTGTGTGCCAATTGAGACCGTTTACCGACTCAGAATGATCTATCCTAACAAATCTCTCTAGATCTGGGGTGTCAAACTCGATTTCATTGAGGGCCACAGCAGGGTTGTGTTTGACCTTGTGTGGCCCGGGGGGGGGGGGGGATGGCCACCTCGATGTCACTCGTGTCCGGAGTGCCTGTGGTGGCCCGAGCGCTTGTGTCTGTGGAAATGGAGATCGGGAGGACCGCGTGCGGCCCTCCTGAGCTCCATTTTCGCTGGCAGACAGTTGCAGGAGGCCGTCACAGCCAAAAACGGTGTGTGTGTGTCTGTCTGTCTGCATGCAGCCATCCTGCACTCTGTTTTTCCTGGCAGAGGCACCGTGGGCCAGTCCTTCGCTGTTTCCAGGGCTACCCCGCAGGCCAGATCTAAGCACCCCGCAGGCCAGATCTGGCCCACAGGCCTTGAGTTTGACACTCCTGCTCGAGATGGTTCAAGCCTATCTGAAGATGTCAGCACTACTCCCATGCAGAGAATGAATTTCACCACTAATTTAGATTATATTTATTTAAAAAAACCCAATTTCGTTGTAAACAAGTACAATGACAATAAAGATTATACTTTATCCTGCCTCAGAGCTGGGGGTTGTTTCTCAGCCTCTTCCCTTTGGCTGTATCTGCAGGAAATTCAGCCTTGACAGGAACCCTCCAGGAGCATTTCACTAACCCAAAGCACCCATCCCTTTGTTGAAGCAACTGCCTCCATCTTCTTCCTCCCCCACCCAGTCTTGTAGCTTTGGCAGTGGCTACAAGACTGCCAAAACTCGGGCTCAATGAGCGAACATTATATTTTTGAGAATGAGCTAGACCAGGGGTCCCCAACCTTTGCAACTTTAAGTCTGAAGGACTTCAGCTCCCAGACTTCTCCAGCCAGCTTTCTGGCTGGAGAAGTCTGGGAGCTGAAGTCCTTCAGACTTAAAGTTGCAAAGGTTGGGGACCCCTGAGCTAGACAATACAAATGACCGCCAGAAATAGAGAGAACATCGTGCTGACTTTTAGTAGAACTGTTGAAAATAAGGTCCGATTGCCAGCCAGAGGAGCAATACTTTTTTGGCGAAGAACTGCTGTCTAGCCTTTGAGTTGTGTGCCCTGAAGGCATGAATACAAAAGCTACTTTGTGGAGCTAAGTTAAGATAAAAATCTAATTAAGGTTTAATTAAAACAGAGTGCAAGTATTTGTATTGAGTCATATATTTGATAAACATCTCTCTTTCTCTCTCAAACACATGCACAACTGAGCCTGTGTAATTGGGTAACAACTTTGGGGAGTTTTGTGGGGTCCACACTGAAGGCTTTGGGGAGGGGGCAAATGGAGCCCTAAGATTTTTTTTTGTTTTCTAGGGATGGGATCTTCAGTTCAGAGCTGCGTTTCCCCACCAGAATTTAAAACAAACAACGGAGCAGGGCAATTTGACCCCACATACCTGTCATAGTAGTCACGCTGGAAGTCATAATCAAGGTCAAACGAAGACCTGAAAGACAAAGCGTGGAACACACGGTCAGGTCTCATGGGGGGATGGGGACCCCAGCCCCCCCTTCTAAGGGGCTGGGGATCACAAGACAATCCTTAAAATTATCAGCACGAGGAGTCTGCTCCCAGCCCAATTTAGCAAAAAAGTGTAACAGCTTAAGTTACAATGCAACGGTGAAAGCAAGCAGGGTCCCACCCAATTTCCCCTCCCTGCATTGCCGCAACACCCCCACCCTTTGCTTAAAAAAAAGCCACCTGCTGCTTGGCACTGCGATTCTTCCAGTTTCATCCACCCCAAACACATCAAAGCCACACTGCGGTTTCTGACAGTCAGCTGGATCGTTCCAAGTGTGCGCACAGACACACATGCATCCATCCACAAACACAATCGGACATTGCACCTTGCACCCAAGCTGGACAGTACGGTAAGACAGAGGCATTGCTCATTCCAGAGCGCATTCCAAAATTAAATTAGGAAATTTTAAAAAAAAGAGAGAAAGAGAGAGAGAGAAGTTAAAAATAATGTAAACGTAAGGGTCCCGACCTGACTAGAGGGGACGGAGAAGGTGGTGCGGCTACTGACCCGTACATCTCTGTGGCCGATCTCTTCACCCCAGCTTTACCCCGGTTCAACTTTGGCTCCGCAGCCAGATTAATATCTGAACAAGACACAGAAGCTCAAGTTTGAAACCACAGGCCCTTGGAAGAAATTACAATTCTGCTGCCATGCAAGTACATACAGCTTTTCTCCCCCGAGGAGAACACATTTTCTCATTTCTAATTGCTAAGATGTTTAAAAACATCTCTGCTAAACGTTGGAAATGCAATCAGATATCAGTCTTGTACTACCATAAGAGGGTGGACTTGACCAAAGGCCAATATATATATATATTTGTCACAAAAATACATACACAGTTAGAGAAAAGGATAAAGCAACATATAGACTTAAAGCCAGAAATATTCTTGTGAGGTATTTTGCAGAAAAAATATCATAAAGGGTATGTATATTTAATACGACACGTTTTGGCAGCAGCAAGAATTGCATTTGCACAACCCTGGAAATATGAGAAAACTCCTTCAGATGAAAACATAATTTAAAAAACCATTAGATTGTGCAGACATGGATAGGTTAACGCTAAAGATAAAGGATAAAGAAGACACAGAATATTTTTTTAACTCCGCTTTGCTTTAAAAATGGTTACATACAATGTTTCCTTGAAAATAAGACAGGGTCTTATTTTCTTTTGACCCTTGAAATAAGCACTTGGCCTTATTTTCAGGGAGGTCTTATTATTTTTGAAGTGCTGGAGGTGGCGAGCGTGACCACCTCATGGCTGCTGCTGTGTTGCAATATTTTCTGGGAGGGCTTATTTTTGGGGGGAGGAAGAGGGCTTATTTTAGCGCATGCGCTCAAAAGCCCGATTGGGCTTATTATCTGGGGAGGTCTTATTTTTGGAGAAACAGGGTAATAAAGGTAGAAATTAGAAGCTGGAAGAGTATTATTATATATACAAGCAAAGAATATTATTACTATTATTATGTATATGTAAAATGACTCAGATAATACACTATTAAATACTTAGATATGTTAAAGGAAAATACATGAATAAATTTTTTAAAAAAGAAGTCCCTAGCTCAGTGATGGCGAACCTATGGCACTGGTGCCACAGGTGGCACACGGAACCATTTCTTAGGGCACGCAAGGCATTGCCCTGTCAGCTCCAGCGCGCTTGTGTACACTGGCCAGCTGATTTAGGCCTTCTTTTGAGGCCGTTTTTCACCCTCTGGAGGTTTCAGGGAAGCTCCTGAAGCCTCTGGAGGTGGGGAGGGGAAGACTGTTTTCACCCTCCCCAGGCTCCTAGAAAGCCTCTGGAGCCTGGGGAGGGCAAAAAAAGCATGCCAAAAGCAGGGGGTCGCGTGCATAGCATTATGGGTGTGGCACGCCCACGCACGACCCCCCCCCTGCGCTCCCCCCGCTTTTGGCACGCGAGCCAAAAAAGGTTAGCCATCACTGCCCTAGCTAATTGCTGAGGAATCTAAGAGATTAGGGTTATAACAATTGGAGAACACTAGAAAGAAGACTGGCTGAAAATATTGTTATCTACCAGCTGTCTTTACTTATAATATCTGGAAAAGAAAAGTGTTAATACACGTTCTGGGGTTTAGTTTATGGCCACCCATTCACACAGCCTGTCAAGGCATACAGATCTTGTAAGCCCCCCCCCTCGCTTCCTACCTGGGTTTTCCAGATAGGCGAGGCGAAGAGTAGACAACACACAGCCTTGTTCAATGGCTGAGAAATTACTTAAGAGAGACACTCCAATCCCTTTCAACCAAGGGCAAACTGGTTCTTTGGAATACACAGAATACATTCATTCCACACACACCCCAGGGAATTTCAAGTTAACAGCAAAACCTCATCGGTTACACTGTGCATTTGTTCTTTCTCGCGCTCACCCACACATTTGTCCACACTTACATGCTTGTTAACTAAAGGCTGCCAGGCACTAACTTAGAAGGATGGATGCTCGGAATCCAAAAGAGGGGGTGGGCTTCAAGACCCCGCCCCCCCATCTGCCACAGGCCCTGCCTACTTCGTCGATTCGCAACGCTGGCAGCTACTCTTGCCTTAATTTGCACATCTGGTAGCAGGGCGGATAAAAACCGATGGTTTTTTTTTAAATGATTTTTTAAAACAAATTTAAATCGGATTTTTAAAATCAAATTTATTTTAATAAAGTGCTTTTGGAGTAAACATCTATATAAAGATAGTTTTCTATTTAAGATACATTAATAATTTAGTTTATTCAACATGAAATAGAGCTTAGTGATGTAGCATGAGGCTGTGTATTCTGCAATATTGGGACTATCGTTGAGTCAGCAGCAGGATAGAGATGACAGTTGCTCTTTAAAAGTTATGATTTAAAACAAGCCTTTTTACTAGTGATTTAAGTCAAGATTTAAGTCAATATTTAAATTATGGTTTAAATTGTGATTTAAATTGATTTGATTTACCGTATTTTTCAGAGTATAAGACACACTTTTTTCCCTCAAAAAAGAGGGTGAAAATCTGGGGGTGTCTTATACATGGAATACAGCATTTTTGGTCTACCAACACCCCCCCCCCTTTGTAAAAATGGGGGGTGGGATGTAGAGGCTTTGGGAGGCTTGTAAAGTGCTCCTGACGGCTGGGGAGGGCAAAAACTAGCAAAAAATGGGCTGCTTTCCCCCCCCCCCAGCCCCCAGGAACACTCTACAAGCCTCCCAAAGCCTCTACATGCCCCCCCCTTTTTGCAAACAAGGGCCCGTTTTTGCTCGTTTTTGGGACCCCACCCCCCAGGAGCACTCTATAAGCCTCCCAAAGCTCTGCATGGTTTTTATTTTGTTTGGGCTTGGTTTTTTTTGCAAAAAACGAGGCGTGCAGAGGGTTTGGGGGGCCTGCAGAGTGCAAAAACTTTTTTAAAAAAATTTACCTCTTCAAAATCATGGTGCGTCTTATAGTCGGAAAAATATGGTGAATCAAATCCACCCCGCAAAAGTCCACCCACTTCTAAGGGTCTCTGCTCCACTTTTAAACAGTGTGGTTGTATACTTTAAGGCTTAGCTCAAATCTGCCTTCCACTTCAACTGTTCTTGTGCTAAGAATAACTGGGCTCTATCTTCTGCCTGACCACCTTTCAAATATTGGAAGTTGACCTTTGTAATCCCAGCAAAACAATCCCAGCCATTTAAAATATTTGCCCTTATGTAAGTGGCCATTATTGTTGCATTATGACACTTCATCACGTGCTAAGCATTTCTGTTAGTGTAGACTGGTTCTTACCAGTCGGACATAAACAAGGAAGCAAAGCATGGAAAGTTACTAGCGACACCCTCTGACACCTGACACCTATGGAGAAAAAGTTCCCACCTTCTGTAACGTGCTAACTATCAACAAAGGACACGTGACTTCATTTCTACTGTGTGAATTTCCATATATGGTTATGATTTGTGTATGTTTACATGACGTTTGCTTGCTTAACCCTGCCTTCTGATAAAGTTAATAAAAGGGCTTGCAGACCTTTGTCTGCGCGCTTGTTCCACTCTGTTCGAAGAAGAACCTGGTGTCGTGTCTCTTCTTTTCCCTCACCCGTGGGCCGCCCGCCTGATAACTGCGATAATGTTATCACAACAACTGGTGACCCCGACGTGATTCCTTTCAATTAGCTGTGGGTTAAGCTGTGGTTGCTTCGTCACGTCCAGCCTGAAGAACCCTCACACTTACGCCCGGGACAGGGCACAACGCGTTTCAACTGATTCTCAGTTTCCTTCGTAAGTATGGGGAGTGGTTTGTCTAAGAAACAGATTAGACACCTCTGTGAACTTGGAGACCTTCTGAAGGCTTCTAATATTATTCTTTCTGATAAAGGCACACCATTGCCTCAAATTACAAAGGCTCAACTAATTGAACTGTTAAAATATGTTTGGCTTAAATGTCCGATCTATCCTGTGGATGGATCAACAAAAGTAACAATCTGGAATAGAATCTTAAAATATCTGAATGAGCTGCCAAAAGCTCCTCAACACCTTATTGTAACTTGTCTAATCCTTTTACAATCCTTGCAAGTTTACGATACGGAGCAGGGGATGGTTGCCACGGTAACAACAGCAATCTCCCCCCACAAGGGTGAATTACCATCAGCTCCCCCTCTCCCTGCAATAACAAAAGCCCAGGGAGAGCAATTCACACCTTCTCCGGCAGCTTCAATTGCCATTTCAACTTCTCCAGCTGTTCCGACTGCCGGACCTCTGATATGCGCTGTAATGGAAGCTCGTGCCAGAGGGGAATTAGATTTAGAAGAGCTTGAATCTTGTGCTGCTTTTCCTGTTTCATTTGTCCCTGATGTAAATAATCCAAATAATCCTCCTACCCAGGTTTATATTCCTCTTTCTATTAAAACTGTTAAAGATATCAAAGTAGCTGTTAGTACTTATGGCATACAATCTCGTTATGCTATAGGTCTTCTTCAATCTCTTGCCTATACTGCTGATATGCTAATTTCTGACTGGCAAATGCTTTTCCACATGCTTTTAACTCCTGCTCAATATGTTGTATGGTGGTCAAAATATAAAAAACAAGTTGCTTCCATAGTACAAGCCGCCACCCTCCCACAAAATGTGTTAGCTGACCATCTGTTGGGGGAGGGAAATTTCACAACTCAAACTGCACAAACGCAGGCTCCGAGGGCCTCTCTCCCTCTCATCTCGCAATCAGCCATGGCAGCGTTGCGAAAGGTTGATGATTCATCATCAGCTCCAATGCAATCCTTTTCAAAAATCTTGCAAGGCTCTACTGAGAACTATGCAGAATTTCTTAGCCGCCTCCAATTGGCAATTGAGCGTCAGATTGACAATGAACATGCTCGCAGTGAATTAACATTAAAATTGGCTTATGAAAATGCAAATGCTGACTGTCAAAAGGTTTTACAACCAATTGCTACCCGCCCAGGAGTTACTCTTGCTGACTTTTTACATGCTTGTCGCATTGTTGGGACCACTAGCCATAAAATGGAAGCTTTTGCTGTTGCGTTGCAAACAAATCAACCACTTCCTGCTTCTTCTTCACGCCTCACAGGAAATTGCTTTAATTGTGGGAGGCCTGGCCATTTTAAAAATCAGTGCCGAGCTCCAGGTGGAGGTGGGGGAGGAGTCCCAAGAGGGCGTAAATCCCCTGATTACTCCCGCCCCACTACTGTTTGCCCATGTTGTAAGAGAGGTTTTCATTGGGCCAATCAGTGTCGTACCAACCCCCGTCCTGCTTCTCAGCAGGGAAACTGATTGCGGGGCACCCAGCCAGCCCCGCCCACAAGGCTGAACTTAATAACCCTGACCTTTCTCACTCCTTTGCAGCCAGCCCCCCCTTGAGGGCTGAGCCTAGCAATGCTGCACTCTCTCATTCTTATGAAATGGTTGCGAATGACACAGTTACTTATACATTGCCTGGTCATGTTTACCTTCTTTTTATCTCACCTAAGTCTAAGCTCTCCTTACCTCCTGCCTTGCCTGTTATAATTTTCCCACATTTGGATCTTAGTTCTAGAGGAGTCCTTGCTGCTCCTTTCATGCGAAGTTCTGACAGCTTTTCAGACCTCGCTCTTGCCATGACAATTAATTCTCCACTTACAATAAATAAAGGGGAATTAGTTGCCACTATGATTTTGCTCCCAGAAGCTCCAACTGATGATTTATTGGCTTTAGAACAACCGTTACTCACCTCACGCCCCACAGCAGATTTTTACATCAATGGTCACCTTTTTTCTGGTATTTTAGATACCGGCGCTGATGTGTCCGTTATTCGATCAGCGGAATGGCCTCCTAATTGGCACACTGATGTGGCTCCATATGTGAGAGGCGTGGGTGGAATTCAACCAGCAAGGGTCAGTTCTGATTGGCTTCCAGTAACCTCTGCCGCAACAACGCATATTGCCCACATAAAACCTGTAGTGTTACCTTTACATATTAATCTTTGGGGACGTGATCTTATGTCCCAATTCCAAGCCAAACTCATTTTGCAATAATGTCTTCTGCTTTTGTTCTTCGCTTAACCTTAAAATCCCAAACCCCTGTATGGATTGATCAATGGCCATTAACATTGGAGAAATTAAATGCATTAAAACAATTGGTAAAGGAACAATTAGAAAAAGGCCACATTGAAAATTCTGTAAGTCCTTATAATACGCCAGTATTTGTCATTAAAAAGAAATCTGGTACTTGGCGTTTCCTTTGTGACTTAAGGTCCATAAATTCCATTTTACAACCAATGGGAGCGTTACAATGTGGATTACCTAATCCAAATTTGATTCCTCAAAATTATGACATGATGATTATTGATTTAAAAGATTGTTTTTTCTCTATCCCTTTGCATCCAAAGGACAGATGCTTGTTTGCTTTTACTGTTCCTGAACTTAATAATTCTATGCCCACCTCACGTTACCAATGGAAAGTTTTGCCTCAAGGAATGCTCAATAGCCCCACCATGTGTCAATTTTTTGTAGCACATGTCTTAAATCCCTATCGTGTGCAATATTCAAATTTTTTGGTTTATCATTATATGGATGATATCTTAGTAGCAGCCCCTGGCCCTAAGGGCACAGTTTTGAAAACTTTACCTCATCTTCAACAAATTTTACAACATGGAGGTCTTTACATAGCCTCTGACAAAGTTCAAACTTTTCCTCCTTTTCAATATTTAGGACACAAACTGCTTTCTTCTCATGCTGCTCCTGCGTGTCCACAGGTACAGTTACCTCCAAAACCAACCTTGCTTCAATTACAACAATATTTGGGTTCTATTAATTGGATACGTCCTTATTTAGGTCTTACCACTGTTCAACTTTCACCTCTTTTCAATGCCTTAACTAAAGGAAAGCAACCAGCAGACAAAATCCCATTGCAAAAAGAACATTTTGAAACAATTCAATTAGTCAATCAGGCTTTAAAAACAAAATGGGTGGATCGTTTGCTGGATGGTTTTCCTCTTGCACTCTTGTTAATCAACACATTGCACTTACCTACAGGTGCAATTGTACAAGTTACGCCTTCACTGTTAATCCTTGAATGGATACACCTTTCACACACACCTCGTTCTACTTTAACCACAAAGCCAGCTCAAATGGCACTCCTTATTACAAAGGGTCGCCATCGTGCTAAAGCACTTGCTGGACAGGAACCAATTACAATCTATGTTCCTTCTTCCCTTGCAACTTGGGAAACTCTTTTGGCCTCCAGCGAGGCATTGCAGTATGCTCTTGCTGACTGGCCTGGTTTTGTCTCTTGTCATCATCCTCCTGACCCAAGACTACAACTTTTGAAAACCACACCTTTTGTGTGGGAATCTCCTTTTTCCTCATTCCCAATTCCAGATGCTGTCAGTTTTTGCAGATGGAAGTAAAAAATATGGTGCTTGTGCCTGGCAATCTGAAGGCCAATGGCACACAAAAATTACTCCACCACAGACTTCTGCACAACGCGCAGAACTGTATGCTTCAATTTTGGCTTTTCAACAATTTTCTGATCAACCTTTTAATTTGATTTTGGATAGTCTGTATGTTACACAGATTATCTCTTCTATCTATCAAGCCTACCTTTCACCTTCTATTGAATCCTCACTTTTGTCTCTTTTTCTCACTCTTCAACACCTTATTTCTCAAAGAACAAATTTCTTTCATGTTTCTCACATAAGAAGTCATCAACCATTTCCGGGAATTATCCAAAAAGGAAATGATGTTGCTGACAATGCAGCTGCTGCTGCCTCTTCATTCACTGTATATTCTCTTTCTTCCCTTACTCCATGGGAAAGTCACTCTTATTTTCATCAAAACAAAAAGGCACTGATTAAACAATTTGGTATAACAACAGCAGAAGCAACTGCTATATTGCAACAGTGCCCTACTTGTAGTAAACAAGCGCATTCTATCCCTATGGGAGTAAATCCCCGAGGGACTGAATGTTGTCAAATTTGGCAAATGGATGTTACCCAGTATTCTTCCTTTGCTCCATGGAAGTATATTCATGTGTCCATTGACACATATTCAGGTTTCATCATGGCTACCCCTCAAAGGGGAGAAGCCACAAAAATGTAATTAATCATTGCATTCGTACCTTTGCATCGCTGGGACGCCCAAACGAACTCAAAACTGACAATGGGCCTGCTTACACAAGCACAGCATTTGCTGCCTTTTGTCAAAAATTGAGCATAATTCACAAATTTGGTATTCCATACAATAGTCAAGGACAAGCCTTGGTTGAAAGAGCAAATCAAACTTTAAAACATGGTCTTGACCGTTACATTGGCTCAAGGGGGAAAACAGCCCCTGGTCTCCCAGCTGTGCAAGACACCCTTAACTTGTGTCTTTATACCCTTAATTTTCTTAATCTGACTGGTCAACCTGCAATGTCTGCTGCTTGTCGTCACTTTTCTTCTTCCCCCTCTGCTGAACATCAGCGACCACTCGTCTATTACCGGTGCCTACCAGACCTGACGTGGCGAGGACCTGCAGAGCTCATCACTTGGGGAAGAGGATACGCCGCGGTTGCACTCCCTGAAAAGACCTTGTGGGTTCCTGCTCGACACGTTCCTCCCTGTCATCTGCCACCAAAGACCAAAGATGAAGATACATCTTCTCCTGATCCTGTCACTTCTCCAGATTCACCTGCTGTTTGTGACGACCACCGTGATCAGTAAAGGACTTTCAACAAAAGACATCAACCAAACAACATCAGGTACCAAAGTACTACATCAACATAACAACTTCACAACACCTCCAGTCCCTTTGAGGCTGCGAGGGGACTTTGATAAACATTTTTACAAAACCAGACGCAGTGTGTTGTCAGGAGATACCACATATTGCGCACCTTGCATCCAAATCACAAAACAAGAGGATAAGGTCATTCATACCTTGATCTACAGCACTCAATTGAACTGTAAAAACAAAGCACTCCAAACATGTACACATAATGGCACTACTTATTCAATTTGTATTGACAATAACCAACAACAGTGTTATGACCCTACAGGTCCAACTCATAGATATACCATACAAATTACAGCTGGCAACAAATTAATGATCAACAAGGACTTTTGTAATCTGGCACTTCCTCAATCAGTCATTTTTGATGCATGTGAAGCCATGGACGAGGGCACCAACGAATGTGGCTCTCTCTCATGGCGTAGAACATACTCTCACAACGAAAAATACATTTGTGCTCAAGCCAGCAATCCGTATCACAGCTGCGGATCAGGCACATCTTGTGGAGATTGGAGATGTGTGGACTTTATATCCCAAGGACTCACTGTTCCGCCAGACACCATCCCAAAACAAGAAAAAGATAGAAAATTGTACATAACCAGATTATCCCCACCAGCTGACTGTTAGCAACATACTTGCAACCCCATTAACATCACCTTTCCTGTTCCACAAAACTGGCTAACCGCACAAAAATGGAAAGGGATGCAGGATGAATACGCACTGGGGATACATGGCACTGGAAAAGATCCCAGTGTAAAGCTTAAGATACAGATTCTTCAACATCACTTAGATCCTCTAAGTCATTCATTGTTTCATTCATATTACCAAGAAATGCAAAAGGTACAACACTTGGTCATTTCAGCCCAAGCACAAAATACGTTCCTCAAATTAGCGGAAACAATTGCAAAAGAACTACATGTAACAAATTGTTTTGTGTGTGGAGGGACTAGCATGGGAGAACAGTGGCCCTGGGAAGTTCAAGAGGTTAATTATGATCACATCCTTGCTAGAGGTTCTGAAAACACCTTTAAAGAGTTAGGAGAGGAAATATGGGCCATAACCACTAACTTGGTGGGAAATGTATGTTACCAAAGAAATCAGACTCAAAACAGAACATTTGATGCGGGTTCCTTGCGCTGTCTAGAAATCTGGAACAATGCCACCTGGTGGTCTGGGGAGAACATCACAGCCCCAAACAAATCTTTGGAAAAAATTAGTAACATGAAATTCTTGACATTACCAGAAAACAATGACTCTCCCTGGTCTACCCCGGACGGCCTGTATTGGGTTTGTGGACGTTTTGCTTACAACAAATTACCAGCAAACTGGTATGGGTCTTGCATCCTATCCACCATTCGCCCTGGTTTCTTCTTACTGCCACTACAACAACGACAAGACCTGGGAGTTCCAGTCTATGAAGAACTAGGTAATGTGCAAGACCGAAGAGACATTATAGACACTAAAGACATTCACAGAGGAGATTGGACTGACGAGGATTGGCCCCCAGAACGCATAATTGCCGTCTATGGCCCAGCAACATGAGCAGAGGATGGTACATTTGGATATCGTACTCCCATATACATGATAAATAGAATAATTCGTCTTCAAGCTGTAATTGAAATTATAACAAATCAAACAGTACAAGCCTTAAAACATTTAGCCCAAGAAAGTGCAAAGTCTAGAACATATATTATGCAGAATCGTTTAGCTCTTGGTTACTTATTGGCTAAAGAAGGGGGAGTATGTGGTAAATTTAATTTGACTAATTGCTGTATTGAAATTGATGATAGTGGGAAAGTCATTCAGGAAATATCAGACAAAATGGTAAAAATTGCTCATGTGCCTGTACAAACATGGCATGGTTTAAATTTGAAAGAAATGTTTGGTTCATGGTTTCCAAAATTGCCCGGTTTGCAAGCTATTGTAGCTTTAATTGGTATGATTGCTTTAGGATGTATTGTTTTACCTTGTGTTTTGCCTATATTTGCTCGTGCAATTTCTAACAGTTTATCTTTGTTTGCTGAGAAACGAGCTATAGCTCACATAAATGCTTTGTGGGAACAGAAGTATGCTCCTGAACCCCAGGGAGACCACCTGGAGAAGAAACCACTAACCCTAAGCAGTGACGAGGAGGAAGAGGTAATTTTCAAACACCGAAATAAGCCCCCTCTCAGGCTGCTGAATGGTGACGAAGAACATCTTTTTTGAAAAAAACAAAAACAGAGGAGATGTTGCATTATGACACTTCATCACGTGCTAAGCATTTCTGTTAGTGTAGACTGGTTCTTACCAGTCGGACATAAACAAGGAAGCAAAGCATGGAAAGTTACTAGCGACACCCTCTGACACCTGACACCTATGGAGAAAAAGTTCCCACCTTCTGTAACGTGCTAACTATCAACAAAGGACACGTGACTTCATTTCTACTGTGTGAATTTCCATATATGGTTATGATTTGTGTATGTTTACATGACGTTTGCTTGCTTAACCCTGCCTTCTGATAAAGTTAATAAAAGGGCTTGCAGACCTTTGTCTGCGCGCTTGTTCCACTCCGTTCGAAGAACCTGGTGTCGTGTCTCTTCTTTTCCCTCACCCGTGGGCCGCCCGCCTGATAACTGCGATAATGTTATCACAACACATTATGTGAATATTCTCCTTAAATTGTGGAGCCTTGATCCGAAGGCAAAACTCCAAATATACTTTGCCTGGCACTGAACAGAATAGAATTGCATCGTTCATGAACTGGAGGGTAATCTTCTCCTGAGGCAACCCATTTATGTTAATTTTTAAGCAACCACCTTACTACCTCATGTATTATCCAATAGATGCCTAGAACGTTTTTCTATGTATACAATGAACCGCTCTTCCCAAATCGACATGCAATTTTGATTTTAGGGTTTCAATGTCTATATTCAAGAATGTTCTTTTCTGAACCTAATCACATTACTCTACGCCAGGGGTCTCAAACTCAATTTACGTGGGGGCCGCTGGAGGCAGAGGCTAGGTGAGGCTGGGCCACATAAGGGATTCCACAGAGGTCCACTCCCCCTGCGGGCTGCAGCAATATTATACTTTCATATCACAGTGGGGGCCACAAGATACCGTCCTGCGGGCCGCAATTGGCCTGCGGGCCACGAGAATGAGACCTCTGCTCTACGCCTTGTATCATCGGTAAATTAGATAAAGCATTGGTTTATATGAAGGCAGGACAAGAAGCAATGAATGGAAAATAAACAAGGAGAACCAACCTAAAACTAAGGAGAAATTTCCTGACAGTTACAACAATCAATCAGTGGGACCGCTCACCTCCAGAAGTTGTGGGTGCTCCAACACTGGAGGTTTTTAAGAAGAGATTGGACTTGGGTTACGCGATGTTTGGAGAGAAAGGAATCCTGGAAATAAGCAGTGCACTTTTTTCTCCCCCAGGCATCATTCTTGGAGCAGACTTGATATGATTTGGATGACAGTAGATTTAGGAAACCAGGTATCAGATATAGTGATAGGGGCTAATGACTGGGCAGATCATAATCCACTGAGGATAGTATGGAGGGGAGTGCGGAGAACAAAGAGATGGAAGATGGATGCGGGGATATTAAAAGATAAAGATCTACTCCAAAATCTAAAGGAGGAGATGGAGTTCTTCTTTGGAGCCAATAAGAAAGAAGACACTAGCCTCCAGACTATTTGGGATACGGCGAAGGCAGTGATTAGAGGATTAGTAACATCTCACATGATTGGGAAAGGGAAGGCCGAGAGATTAAAACGAAGGAAGTTGGCTCAAGAGCTGGAGAGGGTAGAGGCAAAATTGCTAGTGGACCCAGGAGACTCAAAGATAGTGGAAGAAAAAAAAATGGTTCGACACCAGTTAAATTTGTTAGATCAGGAGGACGTGGCAACCAAAATCAGATGGGCAAAACAAAGGCATTTCGAACATGCTAACAAAGCGGGAAGATGGCTCACTTATAGGTTGAAGAAGCAACAGGAGAGAAATAGGATAATTAGCCTGAGAAACCAAGCCGGAAGGTGTATTGCAGATAAGGAAGGGAAAGGGAAAATAATACAAGAATTTTTTGCCAATTTATATATAGCAGGGGAAGAACAGGATCAGGATATCAGAGATTATTTAGACAAAGCTGACCCCCAGAAAGTGCCCCTCGCTATCAAATAAATATTGAATGCAGAGATTACTCTGAAGGAGGTAGAGTTGGTTTTAGGGGAACAAAAAGGGGGGAAGACCCCAGGCACAGATGGTCTGCCGGTAGAATTGTATAAAGCTCTTTTCAAGACCCTAGGTAAATTCCTGACTGAAGTATGTAACAAAGTGTTGTCTCTTGGTCAAATGCCAGTCACATGGTCTGAAGCTTATATTACACTAATATTAAAGGAAGGCACAGATCCATCTCTGATTAGCAATTATAGGCCGATTTCCTTGCTTAACGCAGACTACAAATTATTTTCTGCAATTTTAGCAAAGAGACTAAAACTTTTTCTTAATGAGTACATCCACGGAGACCAGAATGGCTTCCTACCTCACAGACAACTTAAAGACAATGTGAGAACCATATTAAACATATTGGAATATTATGAGTGTAACTCCAATAGGGAGGCAGCTCTGGTCTTCGTGGATGCACAAAAAGCTTTCGACAGGGTGAGCTGGAGTTTTTTGTTTGCACAACTAAGCAAGATGGAATTTGGCGAGAAGTTTATCAAGGCAATTCAAACTATATACTCAAAACAGGTAGCGAAAATACTTGTTAATGGTGAGGAGTCCCAAAAGATACATATAGGAAAAGGCACTAGACAAGGATGCCCCTTATCTCCATTACTATTCATTTTAACACTTGAACCATTACTGAATGTGATTAGAAGAAATCAAGGAATTAAAGGACCAAGGATTAGAACGGAGGAGTATAAATTGCAAGCCTTTGCTGATGACCTGATATTTGTGTTGGAAGATCCAATTTTACTTCAAGAGCTGGAGGCATATGGGAATTAATTTATTTCGATTTATAGGGAAGGTAGCGGGGCTTAAAATAAATAAAGAAAAAACTAAGATCTTAGCCAAAAATTTGGTGACGACCAAAAAGATGCAGTTGGAAGAAACATTAGGAATCCAGATAGCCAAAAAAGTGAAATACTTAGGTATTTGGCTCTCCCCTAAGTGTTCTACTATTAAAGAAGACAATTACTTAAAACTCCTCACTCAAACTAGAGAGGCTAGAAAACTGGAAGGGACTACAATTATCGTTACTAGGCAGGATAGCAGCAGTCAAGGCATACATTTTACCTAAATGGGTCTTTCTCTTCCAGACAGCTCCAGCCCTATTAGACACTAAGTTTTTTCAGTCTCTGGATCACTGCATACACAGATTTATTTGGCAGAATAAGAAACCCAGGATAAAACTGAAGATGCTTCAGGAATCTTCATCTAGGGGAGGCTTTGGTTTACCGAAATGGGATCTTTATTATCAAGCAGCTATTCTATCCTGGGTCAGAGACTGGACTTTATTAAGGAGGAGGAGAATCCTCATACTTGAGGGCCACAATTTGCAACGTGGGTGGCATTTCTTTTTGAGTCAGGAGAATCCCAAAAAATATAAACATTTCATGGACCATTACCTCCGTAGAATTTTGATGAGTACTTGGGAACGAGTAAGAAATGCATTTTATTTGATGACCCCGAGGTGGCTATCTCCTCTAGAGGTGATGATGTATCCGACTCTTTATAATAGAACTACACCCTTAACCTACCAGGAACTGTTGGATTCTTCAGGGAGATTGAAATCCCGAAGTGAGTTGACAGCCTTAGGTTGTGACCTAGACTGGTGGTCTTACAATCTGATTCAATCTAGAGTAGATAAGGATAGAAATAAGGGGGGAATCTATAATTCTCCGCAAGAATTAGACAAGATTTTTATAGGGAACGATGAGAAGCTCTTATCCAAATTTTATAAATTTCTATTACAGCGTTGGATTGGAGAGGAAGTGATTAAGGACTCAATGATTGCCTGGGGGAGAAATTTGGAACACTCGATTGAGCTGGAGAAATGGGAAGAAATCTGGAAAAAAACTCTAAAATTAACAATGTCAGTTTCATATAAGGAAAACACATACAAAATGTTATATAGGAGGCACCTTCCTCCGGCTAGATTATCGAAGATGTTCCCAGAAACCTCTCCGATCTGTTGGAAATGTAAGGTAGCTCTGGGAACTTATTTCCATACTTGGTGGACTTGCCCTCGAGCAGGAATATATTGGACCACAATCCAAAATTGGGTTTTTGAAATTACAGGATGTAGAATTACGTTGATTCCGGAAACGTTCTTATTAGGCATGAAGCCAGATAATTTAAACAAATCTAATTGGTACTTAACTCTCCACATCATTATTGCAGCTAGAATTGCTTTTGCCCAAAAATGGAAAACCAGTGACATTCCATCAGAGACAATGATAATCGCTAAGTTTATGGACTGTGCGGAAGCAGACAAGCTTACCAGCCTATTGAGAGACAAACAAGAATCGGTATTCAGACTTTGCTTCCGGATTCCGGAGGTGACGGACGCGTTTGCTAGCGCGTCCGCCGCTTGTTTTCTCTGGTGAGCGCCTTCGGGGGCTTGGAAGGTCCTGGAGGGACTCTCTTCACCGTAGGGACGGCTGCGGGGGGGTCCCCACACAGACGGCGGTCAGTGGGGAGCCCTTCCCGCTTCGACCTAGGAGCTGGAGAGCGGATAGCAGGGGGGACATACTCCTCTCGCCAACGGATGTCGGAATAATTGGAAAATTCCTATCTGGATGGAAATGCTGGGGACGGAGGATTGCACCGGGTCTCCTGTATTAACAATGTGACTGTGAATTTTTGCTTAATTCATTCAATCTTTTTGCAAAGAAGAATAGAGGGGAGAGTTTTGTTTGCAGAAACCCCCCCTCGTAAAAAGTGGCGCTTTGAAATGCTCTCCGCAAAGGAGAAGGGAAAAGAATTATTGGCATCTGTATGAATACTATTCTAAAGTGGAAACTTCGTTATCTATGGAGTTATAGTGACAACATTGTAATGAGCCCTTTGCAACAAACGGAACTTTCGCTTGTACTTTCTTCTCAACAATGAAGCGGAAAATGGCTTCCCTTTGTTCCTAATTGGAAACTTCCCCTGACCCAGGGAAAGCAGCCCTACAGCGTTTTTAACAGCTTAACGGACAACTTATTTCGCACCCTCCCCAAGAAGCCTTCGGTGACTCTCCCAAAGTGGATTCTTCTTTTTCTAATTAGATGATTAACTTTCTTCTCTGGTCTTTATTACAACTTTGGATTTGAATTTTCAACTGAACTTTTCTCCGGCACTCTGGACTTCTCTGACTGCTCACTTCTCTGACGCCATTTTTATTGCACAACTACAATTAGAACAATGGCATATAGAAAACCTCCAGCTGGAAAGTCTCTTTCTGCCACATCGTCTGCCAGATCCAGCCCGATTCAACAAGGGAAAATTACTGAGACACTACAAAAAGAATCAACTGGAGAGAGCTCCCAAGAACCAACTACTAAGGAGATGTTGCAGGACATAATGACAGAAATATGAGAAATTAGAAAGGACTTGTCAGATTTAAAACTAGAAATGCGAGAGACTAAAGGAAATACAATAGAAAATAAACAAAAAATTGAAGTGTTAGAGAAAGGAGCAGAGGAGACGAAAGAGGAGTTAGGAGAAATACGAAAAGAAACAGGAGAAATTAATGTGCAGATGTCAAAGATTGAGTTTGAAAGAATGTATTTTTTCCTCAGATTTCAGAACGTTCCTGAAGAGGAAGGGGAAGACCTTAGGGACTTAATGAGTGCAATTTTAGCAGATTTTACAAAGAAAAATAAAGAACATCTCTGGGGGGGATATAGACATGATTTATAGAATTAATTCTACATATGCTAGGATAAATGATGTACCAAGAGAAGTTCATATTAAATTTTTAAGAAGGTCTACAAGGGATGAGATACTGAGGGCCCAACCGGGGGGGGGGGGGCATTAAAATTTCAAGATAAGGAAATTGCCATATTGAAGCAGATTCCAAAAAAAATTCGACAGATTAGGAGGAAGTATTCCTTCCTATCCAAAAAATTATACAAAAAAGGAGTCTGGTTTAAATGATTGATGCCTGAGGGATTGCTGGTATACTGGGAAGGGGGTAGGGTTAGAATTAAAACAATAGGAGAGGCGGAGGCTTTTCTTAGAAAGCACTCCCCTCTCCTAGAAGAAAAAGAGGAAGCAGAGGGGGCCGCGGCTACGCCCATTGAAAAGAAGGAGGAAGAAGAAACTATTGCAAAGAGACTCAGATCTCAAAAATAAGTATATTTTGAAATTCACTATAACCAAGATGGGTGTTAAAAAAAAAAAGGAATGATTGAATGTATGAAATGTAATATGATATATCTATTTCTCACAACTATATATTTTTAAAAATGTATTTGTATGAAGCCCCGGAGGCGACCACCGACCCCGACATGGAAGTCCTAAAATGTTATCATTAAACCTTACCACTTCCCCTTTTCCCATAAAAATTGTAAAAATCAATAAAATTGTTTGGAAAAAAAAGAAAAGAATCGGTATTCTATACGTGCTGGGATCGCTGGTACGCTTGGCTACAAAGGAACTCAAAGAAGCGGAATTAGCATCGCTGACTTAGAAACTCTATATGCTTCGATAACACCCCTTCACTTTGTTCTGTTTTCTTTCACTTTTTTGCTTTTCTTATTGGAGATAAGCACTACATAAATAAGTGGTAAACTCTAGTTATATTGTATTACTCTCTGCAATCACTTTGTATCATTTAATGCTTCATTTTGTATACTTTTGTTTTTTAATGATTCAATAAAATTAAAAAAAAAGAAGAGATTGGACAACTGTTTGCCTGAAATGGTATAGGGCAGTGATGGCTAACCTTTTTTGGCTTGCGTGCCAAAAGCGGGGGGAGCACAGGGGGGTCGTGCGTGGGCATGCCACACCCATAATGCTATGTGTGCAACTCCCTGCTTTTGGCGTGCTTTTTTCGCCCTCCCCAGGCTTCAGAGACTTTCTAGGAGCCTGGGGAGGGTGAAAACAGCCTCCCCCCCCACCTCCAGAGGCTTCAGGAGCTTCCCTGAAACCTCCAGAGGGTGAAAAATGGCCTCAAAAGAAGACCTAAATCAGCTGGCCAGCACACATAAACGCACTGGAGCTGACAGGGCAACGCCTCGCATGCCCTAAGAAATGGTTCCGTGTGCCACCTGTGGCACCCGTGCCATAGGTTCGCCATCACGGGTATAGGGTTTCCTGCTTGAGCAAGGAGTCCCTCCAAGGCCCCTTCCAACTATGTTATTCTGATATCTAAACGTTTATAACATCGTAAGAACTGGGAAAGCCTTGCAGGCCAAAGATTCTAATCCAAATTAAAAGAGCAAAAGAGCACTTAAGACTTATACAGGAGTCGTGTGGTGGCCTAGAGGTGGAGCTCTCACCTCACAAGAAGGAGGCCGTGAGTTTGATCCTAGGTAGAGGCAGATATTTCTCTATGGGCACAATGAGAATACATCTGCTGAACAAAACTCCGCATTGGCAACAGGAAGGGCATCTGGCCATTAAAACACTCCGCTAGTGTTCTGACCTAGGCTTCATGATACAGTAAAAAGCACACGCTTTGTCCCCAAAGTCCTCTTTTTATTTCAAAGGCTGTGAATGATGTTCATTCACAGCCCGTAATGACTCCCAAATAGTTATTAAGAGTACAGTAGGCTGCCAAAGTCTTTCGGGATAAGGCTGATAAGCACCCACCTTTATCTTCCTTGAAACGCTGCCAAAGGCTTAATTAACAATTAGCTTGGCAAGGCCACACGGAGCTAAGAGTCAAAATGGAGCTTCAGAAGATAAACTGACCAGCATGAATCAAGCTGCTTCCTGCGAAGGCTCACGTGCCTTTGCGCCTCCTTTATGTCCTATGGGAGGGGCCAAGAACCTCCAAGCTTTACTCTCGAGTTGTCCCTTCTGTCTTAACTGTTCTTGCCTTCTGGCAGCTCTGTGCATGCACACACTGGGAACAGGGGGAGCCTGTTCCTCTGCCTCGCTGATGTCCGACTCTGGAGGCAACTCATAACTCCCAGATGGCCTTGGCCCCCTATTTGCCTCCAACACAGAGCCCTCGTCCGAGCCTTCACCAGACTCCAGGACTGGCCCATGTTCCTCCCCAACCTCATCGCTGTCTGACTCTGCTATCAGTTCCGCAGGCCGCCGGCGGACCACAACAGCTAGCTCCATTCAGTTGCCCAGACTTCACACCGCAAGGGATTATGGGCTTGTTAAAAGATGATGATTTAAGACTTATATACCACTTCACAACACTTTACAGCCCACTCTTAAGCAGTTTAGAGTCAGCCTGTTGCCCCCCAACCTTCTGGGTCGTTTTTTCGCCCTCAGAAGGATGGAAGGCTGAGTCAACCTTGAGCCAGTCAGAATCGAATTGACAGTGAGCTAGCCTACAATGCTGTCTTCCAACCACTGTGCTATCACAGCTCATCTAGTCTGGCATAGGATGGCTGGGCTTTTATTTTTTTGGGACAGCCGACAAAGAAAGAGAGTGCCTAACATCTTTCCTGGGTAAGCACAGCAGCATGCCTGCAAACACCTCCTTACGTGTTGGTGCACAATACCCATATAATATAATTATATAATATATAATACACACATACAGCACATAATATCCTTGGCACACTGTGTAAAACGGGAGCGGCGAGGGAGAAAGAGAATGCCCCTATCGCAAAGGTGGGCCACCTGAAGCTATACAGAGCTGCAGGCCTGCCCTCCAAAAGCAGTCATGGAAAGCAGAAACACATACCGAAATCCCTCCAATTTACAATAGTTCATTTAGGGACCGTTCAAAAGTTGCCATGGCACTGGGGGTGCAAGTGACTTATGACCGTTTGTCACACTTATGACTGTTGCAGTATTCCCCGGGGTCACGTGATCAAAATTCAGGCACTTGGCCACCGACTCCTATAGGTGACCCTTGTGGTGTCTCGCGCGGGGTGGGGGTGGGGTTGTCATTGGTTACGACCTTCTGACAAGCAAAAGTCAACCAGGAAGCCAAATTCCTTTAACCATGTTACTAATTTAACAGCTGCAGTGCTTCACTAAACAAATTAACTCTTAAAAAACAGCTGGCAAGAAAGAAAGCGTGTAAAATGGAGGGGGCAAAACTCGCTTAACAAAAGTCTCACTGGGAGGTTTTTGGTTCCCTTGTGGCCTTGAGGTCGAGGACTAGCTATACTTTTTCGCAAGCTGTGGCCCGCCATGATAAAAAGCCAAGGCAGTCTGGGGCAAAAAGAGCTGCCTCCTTAGCAGCAGGAGGATCCAAACTGCATAGCGTGCTAGTAAAATACAACATTTCAAAGGCTCAGGTTACCCAGAAAAGGCCCTTCTTCGCTTTTGTTGCCAAAGAAAACCTAATATTACCTTTCATAAACAACCGGCTAAGCAGGAAGCGAGAGAAGAAGCTAAAAGAAAATTCTTTTTAGATGGGGGGGTTGGGATATTGAGTGGGAAAAACATCAGCAATTTTGTCTTCTGCTGGCAGAGGGGGGAAAAATGTTGCCTTCGGAAAAGAAAGGAAAAATTCTCTCCGGCAAGGCTTGAACGTGTCTGAACTAGAGGAGGTTTTTTCTACCTGACATTACCAGGCAGATCCCAACGACTGCTGAGAAGGGGGAAGGGAGCTTTTCTTGAAGGGGAAACCTTGAATTTCTTCTTGGCTTCCAAGTTGTTTTATTACTATTATTAGTATGTCAAGCATGATCTGAAAACACTCCTGCTGAGCTACTTATTCTTCTGACATTTATTTTCAAGGCTGTAAATAGGCAGGAGAGGAAGGAATCTGCGTTCTGATGGTGATGAGAGTTTAGTAGTTTGGTTTCAAACAAAGTCCAGCACTCAATGAAGCCAACAAGCTTTAAGATAAAGGTAAAGGTTCCCCTTGCACGTATGTGCTAGTCGTTCCCAACTCTAGGCGGCAGTACTCATCTCCGTTTCAAAGCCAAAGAGCCAGTGCTGTCTGAAGACGTCTCTGTGGTCATGTGGCCAGCATGACTAAACGCCAAAGGCACACAGAACGCGGTTACAGTACCTTCCCACCAAAGGTGGTTCCTATTTTTCTACTCGCATTTTTACATGCTTTTGAACTGCTAGGTTGGCAGAAGCCGGGACAAGTAAAGGGAGCCGACTCCATTATAGTTATCTATGGGATCGCATCCTACCCCACACATCCCTGCGGCCGATTCGCTCCCACAGAGAGGGACTTCTCCGGGTGCCATCCACTAGGCAATGCCAGCGGGCGACGCCCAAGGGAAGGGCCTTCTCTGTGGCAGGCCCAACCCTCTGGAACGACCTACCCCCCGAACTTAGAATGACCACGGACCTCCGTTCTTTCCGTCTGAAACTCAAGACCTACTTTTTCCAACAGGCCGGCCTGGGCTAACTCTACCTAGCCTTTAGCCTGACATCAAATTGTTTTAATTGGTTTTTAAGGGTAATAGTTTTAATTTATTGTAAATTTTAGCACCGGGTTAATAATTTAATTTGATTTTAAATTTTGTATATTGTCTTGTTTTTATATGCTTTTTTAATTTCCTGTGCACCGCCCCGAGTCCCTTTTTGGGAAAGGGAGCGGTATATAAGTTAAATAAATCTAATCTAATCTAATCTAATTATGCGGCGCTAGGGATTGGAACTGCTGACCTTTCTGTTCGACAAGCTCAGCATCTTAGCCACTGAGCCACCGCGTCCCTGTGCCTTTATACACCCTAAAAAAAAAGACATATATGTGTGCTTTTCTCTAGTCTGGTTCCAGGAAAGTTGTACATATCAAGTAGGACATTGCACATTCTTTAAATTTACCCTCCTGTTCTCAGGCTGCAGAAAGCTCCTAGATCAAGGCAAAGGCAGTGCCAAGAATAATATTTCTGTTTAGACAGACAGTTCTCCATCATGAAATCTGCATTCTGTGACTGCTTGTCAGCCTGATCAGGTAGATCCAATCAAAAATCTACTCTGTAGGAAGGTTGAAACTTCTTCCCTCCCCAATATATTTAATTAGTTTAGTTTAGTTTACTTTATTGTTCATTGCACCTCGTACAACGAAATTAAATGTCATCTTCAGTGTACATCATACATAAAAAAACTATAAACATAAAAAAAAACATAAATCCTTCATGTTCTATACAATTGAATTGAAAACACCTGATATTGCATTAATATTGCACTATACAGTAGAGTTCAATATAATTACTGTCCTGGGATAGAAGCTGTTTTTCAACCTATTTTTCCTTGTTCTTATTGTCCCGTATCATCTGCCAGATGGTAATAGTTGAAAAAAAGGGATGCCCAGGATGAGATGGATGTTTAAGAATGTTTTGAACTTTCTTAAGGCAGCGGGAACTATAAAGCTCTTCCAAAGAGGGGAGAGGGCAACCCATGATCCTCTGGGCAATGATGTTAACCCTCTGGAGCGCTGTCCTATCTGCCACTGTGCAATTGGCACACCATACACAGGTGCAGTAAATGAAAATGCTTCCTATGGTGCAGGGGTAGAAGGTCACTAACAGTTTTTCATTCAGTTGTTGTTTCCTGAGAAGTCTCAGGTAGTATATTCTCTGCTGGGCCCTTTTGACCAGGTCCTCTTTTATGATAACACCCAGAAACTTAAAACTGGCCACTTGTTCCACTTGGTCTCGATGTCTGATCTATTCCTTCTGTAGTCCACTATTAACTGCTTCTACCTTCCTTTCACTCTCCGTTTTATATTCCTACAATACCAGAAACCTCTTAACATGCACGCACACACACACAAAAAGGCTGCAACATGTATCTTGTTTGCACAGGGAACTGTTAGCAGACCCCGGGTTGAACAAGGCAAAAAGGGAAACAAGCCGAAGTTCTTCTCTGCTAGAAGAACCATGCCGGCAATTTCATTGGGATGATGGAAAAACCAGAAGGGCCAATCCTGGAAGCCGCCTACTTACCAAGGACCTGGCCTGCTATCATCCTGCCATCCTCTCCCGCTACTGCAGAGCGGGCGTTGCGCTCATTCACATACTGCACAAACGCAAAGCCCTTGTGCACGGAGCAACCCACAATCTTGCCGTACTTGGAGAAGATGGCTTCGACGTCAGATTTCTTGACCACGAGGGTATTGAGGTTTCCGATGAAGACGCGGGAATTGAGGGAACGGGGATCTGTCTTGTTGGTGACGTTGCTGGCCATAGCTCCCCCACACAGCAGAAAGGCTAACCTGCTGCCAAGGCCAGGGAAAGGGAGAAAAAGATGGGTCAGCGAAAGGAAAACGGTCAGATGTCAATAGCTTTTTACACAATATAACCCAACTGCACAAGACACAAAACACACACATTTCGAGGGGCATCAGCTGCCAGGTAGCACTTTCTCAAAAGGAAAAGCTACCAGCGTGAGGCATACTGGGAAATCTCAGGTGCATCCTGCCTAGGGATAAGATACAGCAGTTTTGGCACCCACAAAAAAGTCATCAACACTAGAAAAAAACTTTCCTGAAAAGTAAAAATTAAGAGAAAAGGAAGGTATTTTTAACTATTAGCGTACCATAGTCCGCTATCTCAAGGGGGGAGGGGAAGTTGTACAAGGATTGGATGTATGAAAATAATTTTGTCTAAAAGATGCAATGGCTTTCAGCACAAGTCAACTCAAACTGCTTCCATTTTTTTCAGCATCAAGCATCTTCTGAACAATGTCAACTCGACTCCTACCTTAGTTCTGCTCCAAGCAGCATTCTCAGGAAATCCCAAATCTACCATTTCAATACATGCTTTGGTCAATACAAGCAGCGGCACAGAGAAGACAAATGCAGGAAGCCCACCATGCTCTTTATTATCACAGGGCAATCTTCCCTGATTTCTCCTTTAAAATTGAGATGAATCTATAAAGGGCACCTAACGTTTTCAGGGTTCTGCATGTTCTACCCTTCACCTTCACTACGAGGACATTCTGCCAGGAGGGCAAGCCAAACCCAAATTTGGAAAGATTTACATAAAGGAACTAATTTTACCACAAGTCTCTGGTCCACAGATTTAGGCTGTGCGCCGCACTTGTATCTGGTGCTTTGTACATGGCCATGTGTACCATGCTTTCTAGTAGCTCTCTGAAAGCTTTGACTTCTCCTGGTTACATGCAGGGGCCGTGAAGGTCAGAAAAAGGGAGCAGCCTCTTTTAAGGTGCTGCTGACAGATTGTGCAGATCTCCAAAGCACACCGTCTTGTTTTGGATCCAAATACCTGTACGTCCCTTTCATGCATTAATGTGTTTTATGTGATTTGAGGAAGCCCGCCCCCCCCCCCCACAACAAATAGCTTATCACCAGCTGAAATTTCACTCCTGTACAAATTCTCAAGGGAGGCCTATGTGGTTACAGTCTAATTTTGGTAAGGGCACGGAGTAGCATTTTCTTTATCCATATACTGTACTCATTTTCCACTCATGCTGCTTACAGGAGAGGAATGAATCTATCTATCCTATCTATCCATCCATCCATCTACCCACCCCATCCATGTGTGTGTGTGTGTGTTCCAGCATCACTCTGGAACGCCTCAAGCAATTTCAACCAAACTTGGTACACAGATGACTTTCTCCCTGGAGACAAATACTGTGGTGGTAAGACACCCCTAACACCCCTCGGGGTTTGTGTTCTGTTAAGATACAGCCTGTTGTGCCTTAAAATGACTTCTACTGTACAGCACAGTGCCATGTTAACGGCTTCACAGTACTCCATAAGGGGGCTCCCTCAGGTAAGGGGGACAATCCAACATAAGAAGTTATGTTTGGTCAGGACATTTTCCCCCTATAAATAAATACTCGGGCAACGCCGGGTTATCAACAATTTTATTAAAATACAAAGGCGGCATCTTTTTGCCAACAGTCCAAACTTTTAAGGGCAGGAGACAAAGTGGAGGATGGAAGATTGGCTTTGGCTGTCGAAGGCTCCGAACTTTTTCTTGCAACCAAGTTCCCAGAAGGCTGCATGTTTTGTCTCTGTCCATCCCAACCCTTCAGTCCCAGCTAATGACCACACAGCTATCTAGCCAGATGGGAGTGGACAGAGGCACGTTTAATGCACGTGTACACACATGAACTAAGAGCAAGGGCCCCAAGGAGGACGAGTGAAACGAGATTAAAAGCAGGAATGACTTTCACTGCCAGTATTGAACTGAATGAACCCTGTGGCTAGTCCGTTTGACTAATGTTCTTTTCTCTTTGCTGCCCACTACTGACTTATCCCTAAACACTGAACCACAGCTTTGATTTTACCTATAGACAGTATTAAATAAATCCACTTAAGGCTCCTCTCCTTCCACTCTGTATCTCATGCTTCAAAGAAACCTAATCCTGATGCCTCTAATGAAGAGCAAAGCAAAAGCTTTGTTTGAAATGGGTTTGCTTCACTGCTCATCCCGTCTTTTGTTAAAAATAACTTCAGTTTCTGCAGAGGCAAGGTGGAATGGATTCTCATTTCTGCCTGAATTCAAACCCAGGTAGGAAAGGGAAACCCAACCTCTTATTTTAAAGAAGGCCTCGCTGCAATTTTAGCTAAATCAGCCGGGCAAAAAATCTGTAAAATGAATTAAAGTTTTAGCCAGCCTTAAGTGATGGGAAAGGTTTCTTTAATGGAAAGTCTTTTTACAATATTTATCTGTGCGGTCTACACCTCTTGCTTTTTTCTCTAGGATTTCAAGGTGATAGTTCCATCTCCAAGTTTTGCTGAAAATTGTAAAGTACATCAGACTTCGGGAGAGTGACTAAGTACATAGATGTCCGGTGGCTGATGTGGACTCACTATACGCAAGAGACAAGAACTTCATTTTGAATGGGGAACAAATAACAGGTAATTTCTGTCCCCATATATGGCAATGCTAAACATGCCTATTTGTTCAGTCAAAATCTGCCTTCCTGTAGTTTAATTGTTTAGTTTAAATAATTTAATTTTATGAGCTGTGGTGACACAGCTGTTGGAGTGCAGTACTGCAGGCTACTTCTGCCGGCAATTTGGCAGGAGAAAGATATAGGTATATTTAGAAATAATCTTTATTTCCATATTGTTCTATTGTTAGATCATAACATTTGAAGATGTTAAAACAAACTGACCCACTTTTTGTGACCTTTTCAGCGCTTCCCATGGAGTTCCTACAAAATCTTGTTCTTCTACATCAGGGTTCTCCAAACTTAGCAACGTTAAAACTTGTGGAGTTCAACTCCCAGAATTCACTAACCAGCATGGCTGGCCGAGGAAGCCTGGAAGTTGAAGTCTACAAGGTTTAATGTTGCTAAGTTTGGAGACCCCGTACTATATTATAGACTTCCTGCATTCTGAAACTTCTTGAGTAGCAAGTCTATCATGTTTTCCACAGTATATTAATGTTACATTCGTTTTTATTACACAACTTCCCAGACTGCCTGAATTGTCTTGTACATTTCCTTCTCTTTATTTAGCTTTATGCATATTACAGCAGACAATTACTGCATTTTGTGATATTGCAAAGCATTTGAGAAAACCTCAGGGACTGCAGTGGCATTATTTTATAGCTACGTGCTCTGAAAGCAACTTTTATTACATGTATCTTACACAATTCGGAGTTTGGAAGACTCTTGCAGCTCCACTAGTTTTCAATATATTTTGCCATTTCCCCAAGACCAATCATCTCTGTTAGCAGCTGGATCTACACATTACAGGTAGTCCTTGACTTACAACCACAATCGAGCCCATTCATTTTTGTTGCTTAAGCGAGGCAATGGTTGAGTTCTGCCACCTTTTATGACCTTTGTTCCACAGCTGCTAAGCGAACCACTGCAGCTGTCAAGTGAGTTGTGCAGTCATGAAGTGAATCTGGTCTTCCCCCCATTGACTTTGCTTATCAGAAGCTGGTTAGGCAGGTCGCAAATGGGGCTTGCCTGATCCCAGGACACTACAACCATCACAAATACATGCCAGTTGCCAAGAGCCTGAATTTTGATCATGTGATCATGGACATGCTGCAATGGTTGTTAAGGGTGAAAAACGGCCGTAAGCCACTTTTTCCCCCCAGTGCCATCGTTAACGTTGAACGGCCATGAAACAAATACTTGTAAGTCCAATTATACCTGTATGTGGTTCCATTAACGCTCCCGAAAAGGACATTGTACTTATTTTTGATGCCAGGGTTTGAACAGTGCCCTCAGATAATGCCATACAGGTGCATACACTTTTAAGCAAGATCGTTAAGAGGGGATGGCCTGGAATGAAGCCAATGCAGCTCCTTACCATCAGCCAAGATGGATATGCCCCTGCTCCATGCAAGGCTCCGCTGGTAGCTGCCTCTGTTACTCCAGACTGGGCATCCATGACGGCGCTTGTGGGGGTGGAACAGTGCAGAGGGAAAGACCAGGATGGGAACTGAGAGGGCATGAAGGGGTGGAGTGAGGCCTTTGACTGGGGAAGAGAGGCTGTCACTGCTAGAGTGTGATCAGCCCCACAGGCAACAGTGCAGCAACAATTGAAAAATCGAATAGAAATAAAATATTAAAAATGAAAAATAAAAATAAAAAAGCGAAGAAACTTCCTGAGTTGTTCATGTAAGTTCTGGAGAGGTTATCAGGTTTGTTCTTGGCAGCCAGGTGATCAGTGAGGGAGGGGGAAAAAAGAGTTAAAATGCGATCAATCCGCTTTCTTTCTTTTTTTTAAAGTGTTTTAAAAACCTGGTATGTTTTCCCCACCCAAGGGGTTATATAAAAGCCCAAAGTAAATTAGGATCATTCAGAAAAACTCCATTTTCATCTGGTTAAAAATCAGCAGTTATTTTTTATAAAATCATCATCAGCAACATATCATCATAGTCACAGTCACCACCATTACTGCAGCAATAATATCAATAAAGTAACTAGCAACAACGCTAAAAAGGAAATCAGTGGAAAGGCAGGAAAAAATGGGAAAAAATGGAATAACTTACTGTAGCTGAAGATCAAAAAAATCTCGCTGTAAAAAAACAAAAATAAAAATAGCCCAGATTAGAAAAACGGGAGGTGTAAAAAGGTCAAAATCAGTAACGATTTTTTTTTCTTTTTCTGTCCTTACTCCCTCCCCCCACTTTCAAGCTCTCATTCCAGCCATGGTTATGGCAAAACCTGGCAGAGGACAGAGTTCCTGGAAGAAAATAATCCAAGCCCTTTTTGAACACCATTTCATTCTAAAAACAGCCTAAGAAAGGCCAGCTCATACGAGAGGCTAAAAGGTTCTTCCTCTAACCCAGCTGCTGCAGGGGAAAAAAAAGATGATTTCCTCCCCCCCAAAATTACATTTTTCAATCCAGCTTTTTTTCCCGCTTGACTGCAAAGCAACACCGGGCCACAAAGGCACCGTTTTATTAAAACAAACTTGTACTGAGGCAGTGGGAAAGCGTGTGCGTGTAGTGGGGTGGGTAGGGGTTTAAAAAAAATAAAAATAAAAACAAGCTGAGCTCCAGTGAAGGAAGGGTTGGGGGTTTTCTCCTTGCTGCCCTGTGAAAGGAGAAGGGACAGGATGAGTCAAGGGTACCCCAGAAACTTTGCCCACATCTCCCAGTTTCCTCCCCCACCCCAGAGAACACCAGCTTCCGGTCCCATGTGGCTACTCTGAGTCCACAGCAGTCGCTCAAGCGTGATTAAGGTCTTGCCATGTCTGCTTGTTCCTAACAAGTCGTGCTGGATGACTTCAAAGTCACCTGCAAGCTTGTGATAGGTAGCTCATACAGATCTCTAAAGCAAGGAGGAAAACTGAGCGTGTGCACACTACACACACACAAATCAAGGGAAAAGAAACAAGGTATATACAAAAAGTGCATGCACTGGTGTTCATTACAGTGGTAAAAGTCCCGGCAATAGATTTCTAGAATTCAGATATCACCACTTATCTACCTTTCCGCTCACCAAGCACTCAAATGCCAGGTAATTGGGGCAGAAAATTCACACACCTATGTTTTCACCCTTGCCTATTTTAAATTACAGGTAGTCCTTGAGTTATGAATGTAATGGAGCCCGCCAATTACATTCGTAACCCAAGGATTCGTTGGAGTGAATTAGGACATCTGCTTAAGGCCTCCCCCGACTCACTGAGATACCTCATGATCCCCACAACTTTCCCCACCCACCATCCTGCCACGCCGGGTCACTTACCTTGTGATGATCAAACAAGCGGTCTTCTCTCCAGCCTGTCTGCTGTGCAAGATCATGGCGGCTGGAAGCTTCTCCACGCAAAACAATTTCACTCCCGCAAAGCGAGTCCTTGCAGCTTGCAAACATTTTGCGTGGAGAAGCAAAGCTTGGGGTGGGGGTTCCTGATCTCACAGCCTGAAGTCCCGTGATATCACAGCCCCCCCCCAAAGCTTCTCAAAAGAAACCGTGGCAGAGAGGAGACAGATCTTTGCAAGTCGAGTCCAATGCAGCAGGATGTGAGGGGGGAAATTGTGGAGACCTGTGGGATGGGGGGGGAGGCATGGAGAGGCAGTTGCGATGCCTCTGCAGTCATTCGTAAGGTTGAACAACTGCTGTGCTGTGGGTGCTGAAACATTGGTAATTTTGGGACTGCGTTGTAAACACTTGGGGGGTTATTGCGTAACTTTGAACAGTCACTAAATGAACTGTCGTAACTCCTGGGTTTCCCTTGACACCTCCTCAGTGCTGTTTTGTCTGGGGGAGAAACAGCCTGCCTTTCAAATGATCAGTCTGATCCCAAATGCAGCAAGGTGCAAGCTTTAAGAACAAGCCATTTTGGAATTTATCAGAGAAAAACAAGAGTAAGGTGTAAGTAAACCTAGGTCTCTACTCAGAAAAAGCTTTTCCATATCAGCTTACACAAGTTGTTGAGCAATTCAAGTTGTGTGTGGCCGTGGAAGCTTTCTTGACTGTTGGGACAGGTAAGTTTTGGTAGCAGAAAGCTAGGCAAAAAATTAAGTTTAAAAATGGCAAGAGTGTATAGGTTGGTTCGAAGTTACATCACTGAAAAATGTGACTTAGAACTAATTTTCATACATATGCTGTTTCCCTGAAAATAAGACCTACCCGCATAATAAGCCCAATTGGGCTTTCGAGTGTATTTGCTAAAATAAGCCCTCCCTGAAAATATTGCAACACAGCAGCAGACATGAGGTGACCACACTCGCCGCCTCCTGCACCTCAAAAATAACAGCAGCTCCCCGAAAATAAGGCCAAGTGCTTATTTCAGGGGTCAAAAGAAAATAAGGCATTATTATTTTCTGGTAAACACAGGACAATCTTTTCAGCATCTCCAAGATCATGTGATTAAAATTCAGACGCTTGGCAACTGGTTCATATTTATGACGGTCAGTGTCCTGGGGTCATGTGATCCCAATTTGAGACCATCTGACAAGAAAAAATCAACGAGGAAGCCAAATTCACTTAACAACCATCTGACTAACTTAACTGAAATGATTCACTTAACAAGTTTGACAGGAAAGGTTGTTAAATGGGTCAAAACTCACTTAACAAACGTCTCGCTTAGTAACATTCAATTTGGGGCTTAACTGTAGTTGTACCCATATTGGTGGATGGTCAAAGACCTGCTATTTCACTTAGGATTGCCTAATTGTGGATTTAAATCCTGGCCTAGAGCAAATCCTTGCCATTATAACTCACCCACTGCAGTGCAATAAGAATATTGGAAATGTTCATCATTTCCCTGTGTGTGTGTGTAATGCGTCACTTATGACTGGTAAATCTGTCTTTTTCATGCTGAGGATTACATGCTGAGGAGGTGCTATGATGAGATTCAGGAACAAATTATGAACTGGAGTGGGCGGAGCCGCCCCGCATCGACACAACGCAGGGTCTCAGAGCTCTGAGACCGCCATTGATACTTTTGCCGCCCCCTGGTCCATTCGGACCTAAACCGTCCTGGAGGGACGGCGATGAGGAAGACCAAGCCTTGCTGGTCACAGGGGTACCACAAAACCCCTGTTTGACCCAAGGGAAGAGCTTCTGCAAGGCAGCAAACAGGCAGCCCTCAGGGCTGGCAAAGACGGGGCGGCTCCAGAAGGAAAGAAGCAAGCTGAAAGGGAAAGTGCGAGACCGGGAAGGTATTTTTTTTTCTTTTGAAACATTTTGGTAAGAACTTTTTTTTCTTAGTAAAACTAAAGCTTTTAATCATGAAATAAGCAGCAGAATCAATATGCTTTGAACTGGGAGGTTTCCTTTTTTTCATATTTTTCCGTAAATGTGGATTGAAGCGTCAGTAATAAGGTTTTTTTTCCCTTTGAAAGTGATTGGATTATTTCTTTTCTTTTTTGTTAACTTAAAATCTTGAATTTGGAACTATTTTTATAATTTCTCCTATGACTTACTGCTTATTTTTTAAATACAAGAAGAATTATACTCTTTACTTTTTCTTTAACAACAAAGAAGGACATATTAAAAAGTGAAAATCTGCAACACTGCCACTGGGAGGTCAGAGGCTGGTCTTTATGAGACAATCTATTTTTTCTTACTTGAAGCAGCTGTGAAATTTACAGAGCATGAAGTGTTTTTAACAGGTGCTCTTTGATAACTGACAGTAATATTTTCTTTGGGAAGAAACAACATAAAAGGATCAAAGTAATAAAATGAAAAGATAAAATAGGCCTGAGACCAGGGTGGCAGTGAGAACCAAATCTCACCACTTTTTGGATTTGTCAACATGGTTCCATATCTAGAAGAGGATACTTTAGAAAATCAGAAGGCTTTGGCTGGAATCTTAAATTTTCTGAAAAAATATTGAAGAATTGATAAAAAATTGGACAAACTTTTGTCTGTCACACCAAGCTATGAGCAGTTGGAGGCTCCAAAAACTAAAGAAAAAGAAGAAAATGTTGAAGATAAAGAGATACTCATTTTAGTTGAAGATAAAGATAAAGATATGATAACAGAGAACTTTACTAACGGATCAAATGTGGGAGAAAATAAAAAGAAGGAAATTCTAAAAAGAGAATTTGAGCAATGTGAGCCTCATTTTGGTCATCAAGGAAAAGAGGGGGGGAAAAAAAGAATTGAAGATGGATGTAAGAGGAGAAATCTCTCCAGAAACACGTCTGACATTTAAAGACAAACAACGTGTAAAGATAGAAACTGGGCAGCGGTATTATTTGAGAGTTATACTGGACAATAAAGCGCGAAAAGAAGTTTATAAGAAACCTGGAAAGAAGAATAAAAAGAGACTGGGGCCACAAATGGCAAGAGAGATAAGTCCAACTCGCTACTGGAAAGACACTGGCTGATAATGAAAGTTGTTATCCTTTCGAAATGTTATAAGCTGATGCTACTATGGAAGGTAGAGGAAGAAGACGTGATGAAGGAACCTCTGGCTGCCTGGGCAAAAAATATTCGGTATGAAATCGATACAATTAAGTGGAGAGGAACTTGGAACAAAAATATCAAGGCCACATTGGCCTCGTCCTATAAAGAGAACCAATATAAAATGTTATATCGGTGGCATTTGCCACCAGCCAGACTTGCTAGGATGTTTCCCAATTTATCACCGGCCTGCTGGAAGTGTGGCGCCGAGCGGGGGACCTACTACCATATGTGGTGGACTTGCCCAAAGGTTAAGGTATACTGGAATAGAGTAAGGAGATGGGTGCAGGAGATAACAGGGATTAAAGTGGATAGGAGGCCAGAGCTCTTCCTCCTGGGAATCCTGCCGGATCCAATGAGTAAAAGAATCAAGTATCTGATCACGCATGTGCTAACTGCGGCAAGGATGCTCCTTGCGCAAAGGTGGAAAGACCATATCATTCCGTCAGGAGAAAGCCTAATATATAAGATAACTGATTGTGCCAAATCAGATATGTTATCTAAATTATTAAAAAATGAACACAAAGAGGAGGGGAAAAAATTGGGAGCTGTGGTATCAATGGTTAGAAAAAAGTGGAACTGAAGTGAAGAAAAGAACTTAACTAGAAGGTGGAAAAAGGGTTAACTTATTCAATCTCGCACTGCACTATGGACAGAAAGGAAAGAAACCACAATGAAATGAGAATGGGGGTATGATGGCAATATGTACAAATATATTTGTTTTAAAATACCAGAACAGTAGTCTCGACTCGACTACTGTAATGCTCTCTACATGGGGCTTCCCTTGAGGTGCACCCGAAAGCTACAGCTAGTCCAGAATGCAGCCGCGCGGGTGATTACGGGAGCGCCTAGACACTCCCACATAACACCGATCCTGCGCGAGCTGCACTGGCTTCCTGTGGTCTTTCGGGTGCGCTTCAAGGTTCTAACGACCATCTTTAAAGCGCTCCATGGCTCGGGGCCTAGTTATATGCGAGACCGCCTCCTGCCCCATACATCCCTCAGACCGATACGCTCCCACAGAGAGGGCCTCCTCAGGGTGCCGTCGGCCGGTCAATGCCGACTGGCGACACCCAGGGGAAGAGCCTTCTCTGTGGCGGGACCAGCCCTTTGGAACGACTTACCCCCTGAACTCCGTACCATCTCCGACCTCCGCCTCTTCCGCAGGTGTCTGAAGACACACCTATTCCAACTAGCCGGCCTAGCGTAGCCTCCAATTCTGACTCATAGATAGTTTTAAAATGGGGATTTTAATTCGGTTTTAGCACAGGTTTTTTAGTTGAATAAGTTTTTTAAAAAAAGTTTTATATGTCTGTATGTTTTTTAATATGCCTGTGTGCCGCCCTGGGTCCGTTTGGAGAAGGGCGGGGTATAAATTCAATAAATCAAATCAAATCAACTTGAATGAATTACGGGGGACTGTGAAAGAAATGCATGAAAATTTTCCCTTTTGTAACCAATTGATACACAGTATGTAAAGAAAGAGGATTTTTTGTGTTGTGTCTGTTTTGGAAACTAAAAATAACATTTATAAAGAATAAAAAAAAGAAAGTTGTTACCCTTTGATGTTTAATAACTAGATAGATTGTTTTAGACTATCATTGAAGGATTATTAGCTAGTAAATAATTATCTACAATAAGAGTAACTAATAATAATGCTATAGTTTAATGATATATATCTATGTATCTATGTATGTGTAGAAATGCATGAGTATGAGGTTGGCCATAAACAATAAGACTTTTATTTAACCACAAAGGAATGTTGATGGATGTAGTTTAACAAAATGGGGGAGAATTTTAGCAAACTTAAGACTGTTTTAGATTACTATTGAAGAACTACCAGCTAATAAACAATGAGTTATAATAAGAGTAATGGAAGAATTATAGATGATATATATATATATATATATATATATATATATATAGGTGTATGTATATATGCATGTATGTTTGGAATAGACAATGGATGCCATTATGTGGTTATGTTTAAGTAAGACATGTCTGAAGAAGATGATAGACCAAATATGGAATATTAGAGGAGAATTCTGGTGTAATGATATTAAGATATATAATGAATCTTTTGATTTAAAATCTATAAAACAAGATTATTCATGAGTAATAATGGTTCTAGAAATGCACAAGCGTTATGCGTAACCAGTTGACATACTTTCCAAAGGATACAATCAGGGTGGATAAAAATAAGTTTAAATTTTTTTTTGAAAAAAATCGATTTTTTTTATTTAAATCAGTTTTTTTATTTAAATCAGATTTTTTTTATTTAAATTGGATTTTTTTATATAAAATGCTTTTTGAGGAAAATATATTACCATCCAAAGGTTATTCCATCATGAAATAAAGATTAGTTTTTTAATTATGTAGAATAAGGATGTAGATGTTTAATTTTTTTGGTAAATAAATTCCATTAATCCATTCATAACGTCATGCTCTTCCAGAGGTTTTGGTAAGATTATTGGGCAGTTTCTCTACCTACAAGATATTATCACAGATGCTTGGTTTACTTTTGCAGTTCTCAAAACTGAATTTGACTCAGCAGAGATCGATCGTTGGTGCTTACCTGAACGTCGTTTCTGATGATAAAGACGGGAGGCGTCACCAATGGGTTGTCACAGCCAATTGGTCCAGACTGAAAGTCTTTAAAAGGGGCTCCTGCTCCTCCTTCTCCCATTCCCTCCATGTCGCATGAACAAGTAACTCTGAAACACAAACTTACAACAAGGAACAACTCCACCCCGCCGCTAACTATACTAGGGTGGGAGGTGACGCCTCCCGTCTTTATCATCAGAAACGACGTTCAGGTAAGCACCAACGATCGTTCTCAATGATAAAGAGCGGGAGGCGTCACCAACGGGACGTACCCAAGCTAACGTACTAGGGAAGGGAGAACTCATGTAACTGTTGCGGCGGGCACTGAAACTACCTGCTGCAAAACTCTCCGGCCAAAGGCCGCCTCAGCCGAGGCATCAAGTTTATAATGCCTGATAAAAGACGTAGGGCTCGACCACGACGCCGCTCTACAAATATCCTCGAAAGGGGCTCTAGTCGCCCAGGCCGCAGAGGTGGCTGCACTACGGGTAGAGTGCGTCGTGATCCCTTGCGGGGGTGTCCTACCCTTGGATTCATAAGCTAGGGCGATGGCCCACCTCAGCCACCTGCCTACGGTACTGGGGGTCACTCTAGCCCCCCGTGAGGAAGGTTGGAATGACACCAGGAGGGCCTCCGATCTGCGAACAGGAGCCGTCCGTCTTAGGTAGATCCGCAGTGCCCTCCTGACATCTAACCTGTGCCACCTTCGCTCCCTATCGTGAGTGGGGGACAGACAAAAGTCAGGGAGCACAATCTCCTGTGCTCTGTGGAAGAGGGAATTGACCTTTGGTAGGAAGGTTGGGTCCAGGCGTAGAATGACTCTGTCAGTGTGGAATATGCAGAAGTCGCTCCTGCAAGACAGGGCACTCAGCTCTGAAATACGCCTAGCTGACGTGATGGCTATCAAGAAGGTGACCTTCAAGGTTAACATGTGCAGAGGCACCGACCGGATCGGCTCAAACGGAGCCTCCGTTAGGGCCTGAAGCACCAAGGGGAGGTCCCATGTAGGGAACCTGTGTACCACCGGTGGGGTTAAATTTGCGGCTCCTTTGAGGAAGCATCTAATCAAAGGGTGATGTGCCAACGGGGAGCGCCCTTCCCCCGGGAGGACTGTCGCTAAGGCCGCGGTCTGTCTGCGTAAGGTGTTATAGGCCAGGCCTTTGTCTAGTCCTGCCTGTAAAAATTCTAGTACTTGTGACACGGAAGCTTCTCGTACCACGATGGAGCTCTCACCACACCATTTACAAAATGCCAACCAGGTAGCATTATATATCCTGGTCGTGGAGGGCCTTCAAGCCGCCTACAGGGTGGCCATGACTCTCTCGGACACCCTATTCCTCCCTAATATGACCCGTTCAAGTGCCAGGCGGTTAGCTTCAACCACTCGGGCTCTGGGTGGTGGAGAACACCCTGGTACAGCCGGACTATCTTGTTCGGGATCCTCCAGGGGACTGACACGGACAGCTGGATCAGGTCCGCATACCACGGTCTCCTTGGCCAATCTGGGGCTATCAGGATCAGCTCGGCACCTTCTGTCACTAGCTTCCTGACCGTGCCCTGGAGGAGGGGAAAGGCATAGAGGAGACCGGTCGGCCACCGGCAGCGAAGGGCATCCGTGTCCTCGGCTCCCCGCGTCTGGTATCTGGTGATGAAGCGGTCCAGCTGAGCATTCTCCGGTGTCGCGAACAGATCGATCAATGGAGTCCCGAACCTGGAGCATATTTGCCTGAAGAGGTCCGGGTCGAGCTGCCACTCCCCGTGATTCACCGTGCTCCGGCTGAGCCAGTCGGCCTGGTGGTTCATTGTTCCGGAAATGTGGTCCGCCACCAAGGACTGGACCTGTCTCTCCGCCCATGTCATCAGTCTGCGTGCTTCTATCCACAGGACTCTCGAGTGAGTCCCGCCCTGCTTGTTGACATGGGCCTTTGTTGCTATATTGTCTGTGAGGAGTAACACATGGGCATTTACCAGATCCCTCTGGAACTGACACAGAGCCAGTCGCGCCGCCTTTAGCTCAAGATAATTTATGTTGTGGCGCAAATCAGCTGCAGACCATCTACCCTGTGCCATCTTCGGTCCCATCAGCGTGCCCCAACCGTAGAGTCTCGCATCCGTGGTGACCGTGACCCTCACCGGCTCCCAAATATGTGATCCCTTGTTGATGGCCTCCGACAGCCACCAGCGTAGGGAGAGATGAGCCTGCAGCGGTACCGGAACCACCATGGGGGAGTTACTGAGCATCTGTCTCTGATACGGGATCAAGGCCCACTGCAAGCACCGGGAATGGAGGCGGGCCCAAGGAACGATCCCCACGCACGATATCATGGAGCCCAGCAAACGGGATAACTCCACTATGGGAACCTCGCGCTTGGCCCGGATGGAGCGGATCAACTGCCACAGTTTAGACTTGCGGTCTGGTGACAGGAACACCACCTCCTCCCTGGAGTCTATGATAGCCCCTAGGTGCAGGATTCTGGTTGTTGGGACGAGATGACTCTTGGGAAAATTTACCGAAAACCCCAAACGTTGCGGGGTCCCAATTGTCACTCGGAGATCCGTGAGGATCTGACTATGGGAGTGTGCCTGAAGCAGGACATCATCGAGGTAAAGCTGCAGTCTAACCGGTTGGGAACGTAGGAAGGCTGCCACCGCCGCCAATACCTTTGTAAAGGTGGGAAGTGCCGACGCCAATCCAAAGGGGAGCGCCTTATACTGGAAATGACTCCCTTGGAAGGAAAACCGGAGGTATTTCCGGTGGTCTATGTGAATCGGGATGTGTAGGTAGGCCTCTGTAAGATCAATGGAGGCCATGAAGTCCCCTTTCCTGATACCCTGTAGGATCGATCTTAAAGCGCCTGTACACTATATAACTGTTCAGCCTTTTGAGGTCAAGAATTGGCCGCCACCCACCAGAGGATTTGGGAATGATGAATAAGTTTGAATAAAACCCCCTGCCTTCCTCCCCCGCCGGAACAGGCTCAATAGCACTGATGTCCACCAAGTGCTGGATGGCCGAGCGCACCAATTTCAGCTTATCCGGGTTCCGGGAGACGGGGAAGGATCTAAAAAATTCGGGTGGAGCTGAGCGAAATTCCAGCCGCAGGCCCTGGCGGATCGTGGCCAGTACCCACTCGTCTGATGTAATGTCACTCCACTGGTGGGCAAAATGTTGCAGACGGCCGCCTATGGGGAGATCCAAATTAGTTAGGTCTGCCCCTACGAAATGGACGGCCGCCTCCCCCACGAAAGGGCCGATTGGACTGGTATTGGCCCTTATTCCTATCCTGGAAGGAGTGACGGGACTGGAATCTATCCCCCCTGAAACCGAAGTACCTCGACTGGTTGAAGTCCGAGTCAGGGGGGCGAAAGGAGTGGCGTCTGCGATATGGACCCGGTTGGCTGTCCTGGCGTTTGGATGAGGACGGCATCACCTTTCTCTTCTCCTTTTTCTCGACCAGGATCGGGTCCAGGGGTTCGCCAAACAGCTTACCTCCGGCATACGGCCTCGACGCCACATGAAACTTGGACTTGTTGTCCACCTGCCAGTTCTTCAGCCAAAGTAGTCTCCTGGAAGCCACCGAAGCTGACAAGGCACTAGAGGCAAACTTGATCGCATCCAAGGTAGCATCTGCCGAGAACTGTGTGGCCGCGACGACCTTAGTGATGTCGTTCAGCGCCCGCGTGTCCTCCGGTGGGATGCGGGCCTGGAGCTGCTGCAGCCACAGTAGGGATGTTCTATTGAAGAACGATGCGGCAGCCGCCGCCTTGATGGACCAGGTTGAGGCCTGAAAACCCTTCCTGAGGATAAGTTCCGCCTTCTTATCCTCGGGTTTCAGCTTGTCTGCTGCATCCCCGGCCACCACCGTCGCGGACGAGGACAAGGCCGCCACTGGTGTATCGACTTCCGGGACCTATAGGGCTTGGGAGAAGGACTGCTCCATATTATAAAGCCTCCTGTCATTTACCCCCGGGTTAGGAAAGGTACCCGGTTGTCCCCATTGTCCCTTGACTACTTCTTTTTTTTTATTTTTATATTGAAAGAGTTTTATTGGTTTTACAATTTTTCAATAGGATAGGGTAAGGGATACAAAGAAATTTTGGGAGCATTCACGTCAAAGTCGTCGGCCCTACCGGGACATCAAAATACATCATTAATAAAAAACATTTTCCATACACTACAAAGTGAAAGCAAGTACATATTTCTAAGTTCTCAGTTCTATGCTGTCCCTTGACTACTTCTAAAAAGAGAGGAGGCGGACTTCCTTCCAGTTAGCTGGAGGCGACGGTCGGGTCTTGGACTCATCCACCGCTTGGTTGCTCCGGCGGCGCCTTCGGGGGCAGGGGGCTCTTGCAAAGAGCCCCCACTGCACAGGCGGCTCGCGGTGAGTCCCCCCACCTCGACGGCGGTCGGGGGGGTGGGGGTGGCTCCCGCCTCGCCCTAGGCGCCGGAGAACGAGTCGCGCGGGGGGGGGGGGGGAGTTCCTCTTTCGTCCCCTTCGCCGATGGAGAGCCGGAATAGCTGCTGCAATTGAAGATGGGCAGAAAGCCGGGGCTGTAGGCAACACTGAGGCTCCGTTATTACTGCAAAGTGGATCGTGAGTGATTTAAAACTAATGCTTTCAACTTTTGCTTTAAAAGAAGGAGGAGGGAGTTTGTAAAACCCCTCCTCGGAAGGGGGGAAAAAAGCGGCGTTTCAAAATGTTCCCCAGGCTTGGGGAGATGGAGAAATCAACATCTGATTTTCAAACAACAATGAAAGTCTTTTACTTTAAGATTGACGGAAACTTTGTATCTCTGTCTTGCAACAATTGATATTCACTTTCACTAGCTCTCCGCGACTTCCAGAGGGGCGGGGAAGATGGCGCTCCTTTGTTCTCAGCAAGAAATATTTCCTTTTTAAAACGCACTGACATTCCCTCGTCTTTATGGGGCTGAACGTTTCACCACTGGATTAAGGCAATGGACTTTTAGGATTCCTCCCAGATGTGCCTTCTTTTTTTCTCTTATTTGATTGCTTTTAAAAAATTCTTTTCTCTCTGGATTGCAAGCAAAGTGTATTCTAAATTTGGATTTTGACTCTTGTTCTCTCCTTACCTCACGGACTACCTCTCCAACAGACGCCATATTAGTGACAAGAACTTAATACTTTCATTATGGCTTCAAAAAAGCAGCCACACCAACCTAAGATTACTTCAATGTTATATCCAAAGAAAAGGAGGTGGAAGCTACACAGCTATCAGCAATAGAAGAAACTCTTCAAAACATTATGAAAGAACTGAAAGAGATCCGGAAAGACACTTTAAGCTCAAAATTGGAACTTTGGGAGACACAGAAAGCACTAATGGAAAACAAAGAATTGATGAACTGGAGGGGGGGGGGGCGTCCGAGATGAGAGGGGAAATAAGTAATTATCAAAAGGAAATAGGGGATTTAGCTGGTAATATGTCTAGGATGGATTTTTTTTTTTATATTGAAAAAGTTTTATTGGTTTTACATTTTTTCTATAGGGTAGGGTAAGGGATACAAAGAAATTTTGAGAGCATTCACGTCAGAGTCGTCGGCCCTTCCGAGACCTCAAAATACACAGTAATAAAATAACAAAAAAAAAACATTTTTCATAACACTACAAGGTAAAAGCAAGTACATATACCTAAATTCTCAATTCCATGCTGTCAGACATTTACAAAAAATCCAGATACAAATATTAAGCAAAATTGTTCAGAAAAATCAAGGCAAAGTTATTTTTTCGATCTAAGTCTCTTGGCTATTGTATCTTCTTTTTCTCCTCCCTGGCCCCCAGCGGGCGGGGCCGCGGCCCCCTCCGTCCCCCCTGGATCTTCCCCCAGGGCAGAGGAATGTTTTTTAAGAAAGGCTTCCGCCTCAACAACTGTTTTAATCCTCACTCTTCCTCCTTCCCAGAACACCAGCATCCCTTCAGGTGTCACCCACTTGAACCAAATCCCATGATCAAATAAAATTTTAGACAAGAAGGAAAATTTCCTCCTTGCTTCTCGAATTTTTCTAGGGATCTGCTTCAAGATAGCAACCTCTTTTTGTTGGTAGATTAATGGACTACCTCTCTGCACTTTCAGGATTTCCTCTCTGGTTGACCTTCTAACAAATTTCACATGTATCTCTCTAGGCACTTCATTTATCCTGGCATATGCTGAGTTAATTCTGTAGGCTAGGTCAATGTCCCCCCTGATCTCATCTTTAGGTTTTTGTAAATAGTCTGCTAAAATTGTGCTCATAAGATCAGGGAGGCATTCACCAGATTCCTCAAGAACGTTCTGAAATCTCAAAAAATATGTCATTCTTTCCATATCTATCCTAGACACATGCCCATTTGTTTCCCCAACCTCTTTAATAACATTTTTAATCTCTCCCTTAACCCCCACCAACCCCCCTTCCAATTCTTCAGTCTTCTGTGTGTTTTCCAGCACTTGCTTCCGTGTGTCCAATAGCTCCTTCTTGAAATTGATGTTTTCTGCCCGCTGGGCCTGAATTTCTTTTACCAAAGTTTGTATAACAGTTTCAAGAGAAGCCATCCGTTGTTCTAAACCTGCCAATGCTGTTTCTTGAGCCATGATTAACTGTTAAAGTCAATGCCACCAAAATGGCGTTTTCAGGGTGGGGTTGGTGAGACTAACCGGGAGCCAAAAGTTCTGATCAAGGTTGAAACGTTGTAAAATTCAGGAACCAAGAGAGAGACAATTTTCCAACTCAATAGTTATAATAACGAAGGTACTCCAGAAAGGAAATCACAAATCCAGCAAGAGAAAAATTCTTCATCAATATCCAGAGAGAGTCCCAATTGTAAAGAGACGCTGGGAATTTTCCATAGTTGAAATAATCAGGCAGGGACAAAGAAAAGCCACCTTCCACCGCCCATCTCAGAGCCCAGAGGAGAGAGTAGAAAAATATTTTTTTTTTTTAATCCAGCCAGACCTAGAAACAATGTTGCAAGTAGCCGCATACCACTTTCCCTTGTTAGAGACAGTCCGGATTTAAGATTTCCGCTTTCTCTTCCAGAGAAGCCATTTTAAAGTGCCGCTTAAGTCCGAGGGTTTTTTTTTTGAAAACAAACACCCCCCTCCCAGTCCGTTCAGCCTGGCTGGCAGCAAGGAAAAAAAAGTCTTTTTTAAACTCACTCTCCCTCGCAGCTGAAGCCTCGGCAGACCTTCCGATCTCTCCGCTCAGCCCTCTGCATTGAAGTAAATGGCGCCGACAGCCGTTGGCGAAGGGAGAACCCCCCGCAGCATGTTCCTCCTCACCTAGGTTGCGGAGGGGAGCGCTCTCCCCACCGCCGTGAGGAAGAACGTCCCCTCCGAGCCGACCCTACGGGAGACCTCCGGTAACCGGAGTGTCTCGCCCCCGTGGGGGGGCAGAAAAGGCAACAAAGCGGCGAGCGAGCGCTAGGCTCGCCCGTCGCCGCTGGAGCCGGAACCGGAAGCCCTCTAGGATGGATTTTGAAAGGATGTCTTACTTTTTAAGGTTTCAAAATGTTTCTGAAACTGTCTCTGAAGATTTAAAAGATTTAATGTGTACGATGTTAGCAGATTACACTAAAAAGAGCAAAGAAGATATTTGGGGGGACATCGATCTGATTTATAGAATTAACTCAGCATATGCCAGAATAAATGAAGTACCCAGAGAGATACATATTAAATTTGTAAGAAGGTCAACGAGGGATGGGATCCTGAGAGCACAAAGAGACGGTCCCTTAATATACCAACAGACTGAGATTGCCATTTTGAAACAGATCCCGAAAAAGATTAGAGAAATAATGAGGAAATATTCCTTATCAAAAAGATTATTTAAAAAGGGGGGTCTGGTTCAGGTGGTTGATGCCCGAGGGAATGTTAGTGTTCTGGGAGGGGGGGAGAGTAAGAATTAAAACAATTGCAGAGGCGGAAGCCTTTCTTAAAAAACATTCCCCAATCCTGGAGGATGAAAATGGTGGAACGGGAGGGGCCACGGCTCCGCCCACCGGAGGTCAGGGAGAGGAAGACACAATTGCTAAAAGACTCAGATCTCATAAATGACTTTTTTCTATATAGTATAACCTTTATTTGGATGTTCATAGAAACAAATGATTGATTGCATGAATATAAAATGATATATTTGTATCTCTTTCCACTTTGTAGGGAAATGAAAAATGTATTGTATTTCCTTTTTTTCTGTATGAAGCCTCGGAGGGGGACGACACCTCCGACATAGATGTCCACAAAATATCTTTTTAAATACCTTATACCCTTTACCTGTTTTTAAAAATTTGTAAAACCCAATAAAACTTTTTTTTTCGTAAAAAGAGAGGAGGCGCCGGAATCTCCTCTTTGTTTAGGGCCGTTCTGATGAAAATCTTTTGCCTTAATTCTTTCCGCCCCATCGCCGGTTGTGTGGCCGGGCCCCCTAATTTCGTAGTTGACTTAGCCTTACCAGGAGTTGCTTAAACATGGCGGGCTGGAACAGTCCCGTGAAGGCCTGGTCGTCCTCTTGCCCCACGTCCTCATCTTCCGACATGACCAGCCCTTTCGCAGGTTCCTCACCTGTCTCCGAGGCTTCGCTGGCCGCTGAAGGCGACCCAGGACACTCGCCTTCTTCCAGCTGCGTGGGTTTCCGCGGCGGGGAACGGGCCCCAGGAGCGGTCGCTGCGCGGGCCTGGGAGACGGCCATGGCCCCTGCCTTACTGTTCCGTGCCAGGTTCTCCATCCCCGAGGTGATCCCACGGGAAATAGCTGAGGAGATCAGCTTCTGCAGGCTAGGAGGTAGGTCCTGCCAGTCCTCATAGTCATCCTCCGAGTCTTCTTCCTCCTCCCCCAGTTCCGCCCACTGCTTGGCACTTCCGCGAAGGAGGCTCCGAGCCCGCAGTCTCCTTGGCTGTTGTGGCTAAGGCTTCAGGCTTCTTCTCCTTTCTTCTTGATCTTCAGATTTCAATGCTTCTTTCTTCAATGGTAAAGAGCAGGAACGCCTCCCAGCCACTTGGACCAGACTGAGAGGGAATGGGAGAAGGAGGAGCAGGAGCCCCTTTTAAAGACTTTCCTCTCAGTCTGGACCAATTGGCTATGACAACCCGTTGGTGACGCCTCCCACTCTTTATCATCAAGAACACATGCCTCTTCTTCACAGCAAAAATGTTATAACATGAACAGAGTTGAAAAAAAGACCTTAATCCTAACTTCTACAAACCTATGAATACAGAATCAACCCCTTCAGTGCTAAGTTTCAAGAAGTTCAGTGAATAGAATAGAAACAATATTTTTCTGATTTGTTTGGAGTGGAATAGATCTGCACAAGAAGAAATTTAAACTAAGTGTGAGGAGGAAGGGGCAACCAGACAAGCAGTACTACAAAATGAAAGTCTAAGTTTCTTAAAATATATATACAATACAATACAATAGCAGAGTTGGAAGGGACCTTGTAGGTCTTCTAGTCCAACCCCCTGCGTGGGTAGGAACCTTATACCATTTCAGACAAATGGCTGTCTAACATCTTTTTAAAGACTTCCAGGGTTGGGGCATTCACAACTTCTGGAGGCAAGCTGTTCCAGAGGTTAATAATAATAATAATAATAATAATAATAATAATAATAATAATAATAATAATAATAATAATAATAATAATAATAATAATAATAATAATAATAATAATAATAATAATAATAATATTTAATATTTATAAAACCGCACCCTCTCCCCACAGGGACTCGGGGCGGTGCACAGGTAGAATAAAACCAATAAATAAATACAAACAATTCTAAAAACAAATTAAACATAACCTGCGCTAAAATTCCCCATTAAAACTAAACAGTCCTAATTTCCCAATAAAAACCCCAAAGACAGAGAGACTTATCCTAGGCCGGCCAGACAGAAAAAGTGAGTTTTTAATTTAAGACGGAAGGAGCGGAGGTCCGTGGTCGTCCTGATATCGGGGGGAAGGTCATTCCAGAGGGCCGGGCCCGCCACAGAGATAGCCCTTCCCCTGGGTGTCGCCCGCTGACAATGTCTAGTGGACGGCACCCGGAGAAGTCCCTCTCTGTGGGAGCGAATCGGCCGTGAGGATGTATGAGGCAGGATCCGATCCCGCAGATAGCTAGGTCCCGAGCCATGGAGCGCTTTAAAGATGATAATTAACACCTTGAAACGCACCCGGAAGACGACAGGTAGCCAGTGCAGCTCGCGCAAGAGCGGTGTTACATGGGTAAACCTAGCGGTTCCCATAATTGCTCGCGCGGCTGCGTTCTGGACTAGCTGAAGTCTCCGGGTGCACCTCAAGGGGAGCCCCATGTAGAGAGAGTTACAATAGTCCAGTCGGGATGTCACGAGCGCATGAGTGACTGTGCGCAGGGCGTCCCGATCCAATAGGGGGCGCAATTGGCGAACCAGGCGAACCTGGTAAAACGCCCTCCTGGCCACGGCTGTCACTTGATCTTCCATGGACAGCCGGGAATCCAGGAGGACACCCAAATTGCGCGCCCCATCCACAGGGGCAAGATGTTCGCCCCCTATGGCCAGCGATGGAGTGAGCTGGTTGAATCGGGCAGCCGGAAACCACAGCCACTCGGTCTTGGTCGGGTTGAGCCTAAGTCCGTTACTTCCCATCCAGATCCGCACGGCTTCCAGGCACTGGCACATCACCGCTACGGCATCGTTGGGGTGGTTTGGGGTAGATATATACAACTGAGTATCATCAGCGTATAGATGGTATTCTACCCCAAAACCACGGATGATCTCACCCAGCGGCTTCATGTATGTGTTAAACAGGAGAGGCGAAAGGACCGACCCCTGAGGCACCCCACAAGTGAGTGGTCTCGAGGTCGACCTCTGCCCCCGTCAACACAAATTGCGATCGGCCAGAGAGGTACGAGGAGAACCACCGTAAAACGGCGCCTCCCACTCCCAACCCCCCCAGCCGATGCAATAGGATACCATGGTCGATGGTATCAAAAGCCGCCGAGAGGTCTAATAGGACCAGGATGGAGGAACAACCCCCATCTCTGGCCCTCCAGAGATCATCAACCAACGCGACCAATGCCTTCTCGGTGCTGTGCCCGGGCCGAAAGCCGGACTGGCGCGGATCTAGATAGTCAACTTCCTCCAGGTGACGGGGAAACTGTTGTGCCACCACACTCTCAACAACCTTCGCCAAAAAGGGAAGGTTGGAGACTGGACGATAGTTGTTTAAAAGAGCTGGATCCAAAGAGGGCTTCTTAAGGAGGGGCCTCACCATCGCTTCTTTTAGGGAAGCAGGCAAGGAACCCTCACTTAAGGATGCGTTGACAACCTCTTGGAGCCAGCCTCGTGTCACCTCCCAGGATGCCAGTACAAGCCAGGAGGGGCACGGGTCCAATAAACATGTGGTGGCTCGCAGTCGCCCACGTAACCTGTCCATATCATCGGAAGTAACGGAGTCAAACTCCTCCCAAACAAGATCTGTCTCGTGGCACCCCACTGGGCCATCAATGGAGGGTAGCCCGTTCTGTATCTGAGCGGTTTTCTCCTGCAGAAAAGTCACAAATTCCTCTGCTCTACCCTGTAGCGGGGCTTCCCGCACCCTTTGTTGAAGTAGGGAGCGGGTCACCCTAAACAGGGCGGCAGGGCGGTTTTCTGCGGATCCTATGAGAGTAGCACAATGATGGCGTTTGGCCACTCTCAGCGCCACAATGTAAGTCCGTAAATGGGCTCTTACCTGTGTCCGGTCAGATTCAGATCGGGTAGACCTCCATCTTCCCTCTAGGCATCTCTTGCGGCGTTTCATCACCCGCAGCTCCTCGGTAAACCAAGGGGCCAGGGTGGTTCGCCGCCGCAAGAGAGGCCGCAAGGGCGCGACCCGATCCAAGGCTCCCACGGCCGCACTGTTCCATGCGGCCGTGAGGTCCTCTATCGGGGCACGGGTCAGGGGTACAGGAAATGGCCCAAGCGCCGTCTGGAACCTATCCGGGTCCATCAGGCGCCTGGGACGGTACCAGATTGGAGACTCTGGTTCCGCCTCCCCGCGGAGGGGAGCAGCGGTCGGAAAGTCGAGCCGGAGAAGTGAGTGGTCTGACCATGACAAGGGCGTGATGACTATATCCCCTATACCCAGATCACTCTTGTTCTTACTGTCAGGAATATATATATGTTAGATTTTTTTTAAGGGCTGAAAATAAAGAGACCAGGATGGATCCATTTCAGGCTTATTAGCCTTCTTCAGCTGGCCATACTCCTTCTACTGGGATTTGAACTGGTGCTTTCCAGCATATGAGACAGGCTTCTCTATGCCTTGAGCTATCCAGTATCCCTGATATATCAGCCAATTTACAGGACTCTTAAATGAGAGATAATTATCACAGCTCCTGTTCAGAGCAGTAATCTAATTAGGTTCTCTGTCTGGATGATCTCTAGGATGAGTCGAAGGGCAGAGAGGGATGACGTTGAGTCTCCTCCCCTTAAAGGGACCTCTGAACAGGAGCTGTGATAATTATCTCTCATATATATATATATATATATATATATATATATTGTTTATCCAAATTAGTTAACAAACATGGATGTTTGTTTAAGCAAATAACATATGCTGTAATGTGATTGTTTCAGTTGAATAAATCTATTTAAATTGTTATTATTAAGGTAATGATTATTTTTCTCCTTCCCAAGTACAACAGAAAAGTTGTCCAAATATGAATGATTAAACTGGGAATAAAAAAACTAATATGAAAAGTTGTTATTCTAAAAATCTTCATCTACTTGCATATTATAAGTTATACCAGCAAGAATTAGTCTTTATGTAGAAAACTATGATTTTAATCAAGCTTTTTTACTAGTGATTTAAATCATGATTTAAATCGTGATTTAAATCAACTTGATTTAAATCAAATCCACCTTGGATACAATGTAGAATGATTTTTCCTTTTTGTATTTTTGTTTTATTAAAAATAAAAAAAAATTATGAACTATAAGTGGTACTCAAATTTATGACCATAGATGAGCCCATTGCTAAGCAAGACAGTTAAGTGAATTTTAGCCCATTTTATGGTTTTTCTTGCCGCAGTTGTTAAGTGAATCACTGCAGTTGTCAAGTTAACTTTAACCCAGTTTAAGTGGGTTGACTTTACTTTTTCAGAAATTCACAAAAGGGGATCACACGATTGGACACTGCATGCATCGGAAATACATGCTAGTTGTCAAGTGTCCAAATTTAGATCATGTGACCATTGAAAATGCTGCAAGAGTCGTGTGAAAAATGATCGCTAAGATATTTTTAGTGCTCTTGCAACTTCAAATGGTTTTCAGTCAAAGATTATGTGTCCTGTGTATCCAGAGTGTTCTTAGGTTATTTGCATTGCAGTTCCACCTCCTACTACAACTTCAATAACTGGATTGGTAGCAAGGTAACCTGAGGCTCTGTTAGCACATGCAGAATTCTTGCATCAGGCCAATCTACAACCGCACTGTTTGAAAAGTGTCAAGATTGGCATGGCTTTCTTGCCAAGGCACCGTCTTGTTACGAAACAAGAACAAAAAAAAGGCATTGTAGCTTTCAATGTGAGACTAATCTATCAGCCCTGCAATAGAAACTGCTTTTCAAACTTTCATACCAGGGATTGCAAGCAACGCAGAACGAGATACAAAATATCCCACCCTGCCAACTGGTTTCAAAAAAGTACAGACTTCCTCCAAAATCTGAGGCCTGGCGCGGACTGGCTTGCGCAAGTTTAAAATATCAAGCACAAGTTCAACAAAGAAATGCATTAGGAGTTGCATAGTTTTTGTTGGCAAATGCAGCATGGTCCCTTTCTATCAAATAAATAGCTAATTCAGAAACTTGCCTTTATGCTAGAATTATAAAGCTGGTCCTTTGGAAGTTTGTGTCACTTACAGAAATCAGCACAAATAAAAAAAATACAAATAAGTATTTTGTGTCAATCTTTGGTGGGAGCAAATACATAATGAATGCAACTGCCTTTGTTTACACTTAAGGAATCCATTTCTATTCCTAAAAATGCTATATACTTGTTTCGAAATGAACATGCATACCCAAGAGTGCCAAATCCTTAAAATGTCTATTGTAGCAATGCATGAAATAGCACCTATTTTTATTGCTCCAACATAAATGTAGGTCAGATAGTAGAACCTATATTTAGTGTGCCAATTCTGATGCTTTTAGGCATTTTACCATCCAATTAGCCTCGCTAGCCTATGAAGTGTGTGTGCATTTTTAAAAAATCTGCCAAAAATCACAATTTGATCTTGGTAAGTGTGCGATAGTGTGCAGATTCCTGAGGCTTTTAGGCATTTTACCATCTGCGATTCAGCCTTGCGAGCCTATGAAGTGTGTGTGTGTTTTTTAAAAAATCTGCCAAAAAGCACAATTTGATCTTGGTAAGTTTGTAATAGTGTTCAAATTCTGATGCAGTAAACAGTAAGAGTTGGAAGGGACCTTGGAGGTCATCTAGTCCAACCCCCTGCTCAGAGATCTATACTAAGGATTCCAACCACCAAACTTTCTAATCGACAAGCTCAGTGTCTTAGCCACTGAGCCACGTTTTAGGCATTTTACCACCTGCAATTCAGCCTCGCTGGCCTATGAAGAGTGGGTTAAAAAAATATATCACAATTCGATCCTGGTAAAATCTTCATATTGCTCCTTAACAAAGAAATATCTAGGCATTTTTTAACAAGTAGGGAGACTGTTACTTTCCTTCTAAGGTGTTATTTTTTAAAGGTCAGTTGTACAGCCCTAGGATCTCCTGGTGGTCTCCCATTCAAGCACACCCGCCCCTTGCATTTGTGCTTAGTTTCCCTGGATCCGGTTTGCTGCGTGCCACCTTGCTGAGGCCTTTGGCATCTTGCCTTCCTGGTCTGTCAGATCCGGATTAGGCGAATTAGATCCGACCCTGAACGGCCAATAAAGGTCAGGCCCCATCAAAGCATGTGTCTAAAGCCAGCAGCCATACCTGCGAATGGGACCTGCGCGCGCACCCTCCACACACTTCTTATACATTCAGGCGGCGAGGCGCACACCATTATCGCTTCCCATACGTTGAGTATTTCTTACAACCCCATCCACGCATAACGTACCACAAACACACACACAGAAACCATACACAGACGGACACACGTTTTCCTCTCTTTCGCAGAACGGAAGAACCAGGAAAGCAGTCTTCTTCTCCCTTTGTGCCCAGCATAATGGTCTCTCCCAAATAAGCCCTCGGCTTGGATGACACCAATACATTGAATGAAGGGGGGGAGGTGCGAGTCCAGAAAGACCGCCGCGGAGACAAGGGGCGTGTGGGCAATACCATTATCCGAACTCCCCTCCCTCCACACACACACACACACACACACACAAAAGCGGGAGGGGGGGAAAAAAGAACTGTCGCCACTCTTTTTCCCCCTCAGGCGTTTTTTCTTCAGGCAACGAACTCACCGGGAGGCCCCAGATCCAGCACGCCGCCGCTTTGCTTATCTAAATGCCTAATTTTTGTAACCGTACACCACTTCGCCCTCTTTTTTTCACAGCTACGCTCGCCTCATCCGCGCTCCGAACGCTTCACAAAATGGCGCCCCAGCTGCCCTCTGCGCCGCGCAGCCGGGTCTGGGAAAACTCCGCCCACTCTTTTTTCACGGCTCGTCCGCTCTCTAAGTCTTCTAACCCCCGACCGCGCTCATTGGACACGGATCAAGCGCGAAGCCAATCAGCGCACGGCGAGGATGGGCTGGAGGACAGAGAAAAGACGAAGCAAGCTGGTTCGATAACACCGAGGTGAAGGCACAGGAAAGAGGCGAGGCTCCAAAACAGGATAGGCTAGATGTGCTGTCACTCAGCATGGCGTGGCTATTGTTCACGGTGAGATTAGACCACGGGACTATCAACTGTTTCCCTTAGCTGCAGTTTTTTCCACTCGTCGCCTGTTCATTTTGGTCCCACCCATATCCAAGGCTAGCTCTGTCTATGGCTAAAACTCCCTTCAATCATTTTAAACTACATTGTCATAGGCTGCTATCGAACTACCAATAATATCAAAGGGGTCTCTACATTAAAGAGGGGATGAGTTGACGTAGATTTGGGCGACTGACGTAAATGAATTCTCCAAGCCGAAACTCAGTGCTGCGTCGCTCGTAGCATCCAATTGACGTCTATTAAAAAAACCGCTTTTTAATTGACTGGTTTGAAAAAAATAACATTTTTCTTTTATTTCTCCCTCAGTGTTCTCCCTGCTATTGTACAGGCAGCCCTCGACTTACCACAACAGTTGAACTCAAAATTGTTGTTGCTAAGTGAGACATAAGTGCATTTTGCCCCATTTTACCACCTTTCTTGTCACAGTTATGAGGTGAATCGGTGCAGTTGTTTTTTTTTTTAATAATTTTTTTATTTTGTAAGGTTTTGAAAATACATTGAGACCCTTAGAAAATGTTCAAGTCACAATGAGCCAAACAAGATACTTAAACGGAGGCTTGAATAACAGAGAAAACAGACTTTATTCTTTGATCAAAGTTAAAGTTCTGGGTAAGAAATCCCAAACCCATGTACAAGGGACATGGTGTGAAAGATCTACAAAACTCAACTACTCAACTCCTCAACTCAAGGGTGCAGTGTCCTTTCTTATACACGAAAAGATGTTTGATCTTCAAAAGGATCTTTGTTCTTCGAATTCTAATTACTCTAGCTATTCTAAATCATTCTAATCAACATTGTAAACTTCAAGTCAAACCTTAAGTCATATAACCTAACATTGTAAAACTTGGATCATATATCTTAACTCAGATTTGCATCCTTCCTGGCTCAAAAGGTTTGTTATCTTTTCCCTTCTCTGTTTGCTTAATTGCCCATTTAGCAGCACAAACTGGAATTTGAGAGCATCTTCTGTTTTCCTGAAGGAAGCAGAGGTGGCATATGAAGATTTCAGATCTTATCACAGGATTTGACATTTGCCAGATATCTTACAGACCCCAATAACAGGACCCCAGGAAATCAGCCCCAGGACACAAAGGAATCCACAGCATGCAAGCATATACATTACAAATACAAGGCATAATATATGTGTGTTACAGAAAGCAAATGTTTCTATTAATCAACAAGTTTGTATCATTATTACCATAACTCTACAATTTATTTTGCATAGACACAGGTGATACAAACTTAACAAGAAAAAACATCAAAAAGCCATCTTCCATTACAAATTACAAATTTTGAAGAATGTGTCAATCATAAGTTTCTATGAATTTCTTCAATAATTATCACTTGTTTTTCATATCAATTATTACAATTCTTATATCTCAACCTTAATTTTACTAATTATTTTAACGTCCTTTTATATATAAAATATGACTATATAATGGCATTCTATTTATAAAACAAACAAAGAAAAAAAGTAAATTTAAAAAGGAAAAGTCATCACACTAAATTGTGTCCTTTAAAAGACGTATTGATTTAAAAGATAGCCTCATTGCCTCAGCTGCCCCACCCAAAAAACGCCATTTTAGTGGCATTGACTCTAACAGTTAACCATGGCACAAAAATCAGAATTGGCAGGATTGGAACAAAGATTGTCTTCTCTGGAATCTGTTATACAAACTTTGGTACAGGAAATCAAGGCGCAGAGAGAAGAAAATAACAACTTTAAGAAGGAACTCCTGGAAACTCGTAATCAAGTGAAGGAGAACATACAGAAGACTGAAGATCTGGAAGGGGGGCTAACTGAGGCAAAGGGAGAGCTTAAAAATGTCAACAGTGAGGTGGGGGAATTAACTGGGCATATGTCTAGGATGGACTTCGAAAGGATGTCATATTTTTTAAGATTTCAGAACATTTCTGAAGAATCTGGTGAATGCTTGCCTGAACTCATGAGCACAATTTTAGCAGACTATTTACATAAACCTAAAGATGAGATCAGGGGGGACATTGACCTAGTCTACAGAATAAACTCTGCATATGCCAGGATAAATGAAGTACCCAGAGAGATTCACATTAAATTTGTCAGAAGGTCAACCAGAGAGGGAATTTTGAGGGCGCAGAGAGGGGGTCCCCTAATTTACCAACAAAAGGTTGTCGCTATCTTGAAGCAGGTCCCCAAAAAAATCAGAGAAATGAGAAGGAAATTTTCCTTCTTATCTACAACATTGTTTGAACACGGGATCTGGTTCAAGTGGGCGATGCCCGAAGGGATGCTGGTGTTCTGGGAAGGAGGAAGAGTGAGAATTAAAACAGTTGCTGAGGCGGAAGCCTTTATTAAAAAACATTCCTCTGTCCTGGGTGAAGATCCAGGGGGGGCGGAGGGGGCCACGGCCTCGCCCACGGGGGACCAAGCAGGAGAAAAAGAAGATACAATTGCCAAAAGACTTAGATCAAAAAAATGATTTTGCTTGCTTTTCTTTTTTCTTATTAACTTTTCTTTCTATTCTTTTTTATACCAGGATGTTTGTACATGTCTGCCATCTCAGAATTGGAAATGTAATATGTAATACGTATACAGTGGTCTTTATCTTGTAGTATTTTTTTTTGATAAATTTGTTTACTATTGTTTAATTATGTAGCCCGGGATGGGCCAAGGACTCTGACGCAAAGGTTCTCAAAATGTTTCTGTAACCCTTACCCCACCCTTCAGAAAATTGTTAAAACTCAATAAAACTTTTTCAAAATTAAAAAAAAGACGTACTGACCGGGTATTCATAATCTCTGCATCTCTGAAATTATTATTCATAAGTAGTCTCATTTTATAAATTTTAAATCTAAAAGTTTATCATGTACGTTGATATCAGTATCCCAAAGTTCTCATCTAATGTTTCAAATTCAATCTATTTCTTCTTTAAGAGTGTCTTTAGACCCTGACCACCTATTAGCATTCTTTATTTACTCCCAACATACCTATGTAAATTTTTCAATAATAATATGAAACAATCTTAAGTTTTATGAATAGTTATTAACTAATTAATAATTCTTCAATAACATTCTATAACATCTAACTAATTAGCTAATTATTAATCATCTAAATATAACAATTTCCATTATCAACCAGTATTAACTATCATTTTTCCATTACTCTTAATGTGACTCATACTTTCTATTCTTGTGATTCTTCAGTAGTTTCTAATGCTGTCTTAAATTTATTTATATCCCATCTCATATTTAGATTTAGATTTAGATTTATTAAATTTTTAGACCGCCCTTCTCCCTTGCGGGACTCAGGGCAGTGTACAGGCAATAATAAGAACAATAAGATAGAGCATAAAATCCAATTAAAATACAATTAAAAATATATTAAATGGATTGGCCTGATCTAAATCCAGTTAAAAAACCCTTACTAAAACCAATTTAAAAACTAAAGCAATTAAAAAAAAAAAACTACGCCAGGCCGGCCGCACGAAACAGATAGGTCTTTAAGGCCCGACGGAACTGGCGCAGGTCCGTGGTTGTCTGTAGGTCAGGGGGTAGGTCATTCCAGAGGGCAGGAGCTGCCACAGAGAAGGCTCTCCCCCTGGGGGTCGCCAGCCGGCATTGCCTGGCCGACGGCACCCTGAGGAGGCCCTCCCTGTGGGAGCGGACTGGTCGGTGGGAGGTGTTTGGTAGCAGGAGGCGGTCTTGCAGATAGCCAGGTCCCTTGCCATGGAAGGCTATATTCATAACTTTCTACCAGTAGATAAATAGATATACAGTATATCATTAACTATAACATTTATTGTGAGTTAAACTTATTGTAAATATCCATAGTTATTAATAACTATTAATTAACTAATAATCCTTCGATGATATTTTAAACACAATCTACCTAATTATCAATCATCAAAGGATAACAATTTTCCTTATCCACCAGTGTCCTTCCAGTAACAGATTGAAATTGTCTCTTTTGCTATTTGTGGTCTCCATCTCTTTATTTCCCTTCCCAGGTCTTTCATCGGCTTCTTTTTGCACTTTATTGTCCAATATAGCTGTCAAATAATAACGCTGTCCAGTTCCAGTCTTTGCGTATTGCTTGCTTTAGAATGTCAGACGTATTCCTGGAGAGATTTCTCTTCTTTCTTATTTTCCCTCTTCTTCTCCTTGATGGCCAAACTGAGGTCCAGATTCCTCATATTTTTGGGGTTTTTTCCCCTTCTCTGTATCTTCTCCAACATTTAATTGATTAACATCTTTATCATTTTCTTCACTTAAAATAAGTTCCTCATTGTCTTGATCTTTTTCCTCTTTCTCTTTAATTTCTTTAATCTCTGAAGTCTTCAATTGGTCATCGCTTGATACAGTAAATAGAATTTTATCCAATGTATCATTTATTCTTTTATTACTTTGTTTTAGTAAATTCAAAATTTCAGCCAAAAGATTCTGGTTTTCTATAGTATCCTCTTCTATATATGTAGCCATATTGGCAAATCTAAAGGGTAGTAAAAGTTAAACCTCGCTGCCTCCTTGGCCGCTGGCTTATTCTTTATTTAATGCTTCCGGTTGTCGAAGAACATAGCTGTAAACTCATAGTTAACCTTAGCTTTCATAAGTATCCACCAGCGACTTCCAGGGCAAAGTAGCCTAACAATGTTTCACCTTTACTTTTACTTTTCTTTGTTGTCGAGAGGAAGAACAGAAACAAAAAAAATAAAATAAAAAGTATAGTTCTTGTTTAAATTTAAAAACGTGCAGCAAAACTTCAAGAATAATTGTTAAAGTTTTAAAGATAATCCCAGATTCAAGGTTTTGAGTAAAAAAATAAATAAAAAGAAGAGAAAATAAAGAGGCCAGAAATAGTCCAATCACTTTCAGCACAGACGAAAATAGCTTTACTCTTGCGCTTCAATCCGCCATTTCAGAAAATTCTTTAAAAAACGGAAACCTCTCAGTTCATTTAATTCCGCCGCTTATTTCAAAATTCAAGGCTTTAATTATGTAAAAAAAAGTTTCTTTAGCAAAATGATAAAAAAAAAAGGATAGAATACCTTCCGGGTGCTGCACTTTCTCTTTCAAACCTTCATTCCGGAACTTTCCCGACGCCTTATCCACCCACCGGGGGGGGGGGCTGCCTGTTTGTCATTCTTTAGAAGCTTTTCCCTCTTGTCAAACAGGGGTTTTGCGATACCCCTGTGACCAGCGAGGCTAGCTTCTTAATTGCTGTCCCTCCAGGACAGTTTAGGTTCCTATGGTACCAAGGGGACGGCAAAAGTTCAACCGGGGTCTCTCCGCATGGAGACCTCCGGTTGTATCGGCGCGGCGTAGCTCCGCCTTCAACCAATTGGTGCAGTTGTTAAGTGAGTCACACAGTTGTTAAATGAATCTGGTTTTTTCATTGACTTTGCTTGTCAGAAGGTCACAAAAGGGGATCACATGACCCTGGGACACTGCAATTGTCATAAATATGAGTCAGTAGCTAAGCGTCTGAATTTTGATCATGTGAAGTATAGGGATGCTGCAATGGTTGTAAGTGTGAAAAATGGTCATAAATCAATTTTTTCAGTGCCTTTGAATGGTCACTAAATAAACTGTTTTAGGTTGAGAACTACCTGTATTGCAGGAGACAAAATACACCTTTTATGTAGACTAAATTGTTGCAGGAAATCAGGAGACTCGGACGACATCGAGATAAGCCTTTACTTTTGGCCAAAAGTCCAGGCAGAGATAGGTTTTGCTAATACCTGGACAAAGATCTATAGAAAAAGCAGGTTCTTATATATCTTTCAAAGAGCAGTTTTTAACACGGAAATGCTTAACCTATTTCTATTGGTTACCTTAAGCAGAGGAGCCTTGCATAGCTAACATCATCTTGCTTCCCCTTTTTAATGGCGACGTGTCTTTCTGAGAACTTTATCTGAACTCTGTGGTTTTGTGAGAACTATTGAACTCTGTGGTTAGGCACTCATTTCCCGTTCTTTTGCAAGCTGCAACTGCCTATATGACCTTTTAATATAGAAGTAAAAGGGGCCCTGAGAAGCTGTCTAGCCTGACCCGGTAGGTTTGACACTTAAATGTCCAATTACATCCTGCCTCAAAATGACCAGGAGTAGTAGAGCAGACAAGCGTACTTACCCTGAAAAATTGCATTGATCTCTGCTTTAAAAAATATTTTTTTTTATTGTATTTGTTAAATTTATTTGTTGCCTATCTCACTCTAGGGTCATTCTAGGCAGTTTCCAACAATAAGAAGGAAGAAATGAAAAGAGTGTAAACAAAACAGATGGAAGAACATCATAGCAAATAGTTGCACAGACAGGAAGTTGAACGGCGTGTTAAATGTGGTTGGCAGGCATTTGGCAAGCTAAGCGGTAATTTTCAATTTTCGCTATGACTGAAGAGAAAAGTTTTAGATTAAGGTATGCTACTTGCTCTAACATGCTGGTGAAACATGTGATGAAAGATTCCAACTCTTAGGTCTCCCAGCAATCGCTGGCATTTTTTTAAAGACCAAGATTTATGGAGACTTTTATTAACACATTATTTGCATCTGGGTGGGGCTCTTGAGCTTTACTTTTCTTTTTAAAGACAACTATTACTGCTGCAACACCTTTTTAACATATCCTTGTGGACTCCTCAGTCAATTTGGGGAAGAAACTCAGGTAGAGCTCCTCTTCAGTTCATCTGATGGTGGTCAGAAAATCAGCAAATTTGTTGACAAAAATCTAAATCAAAACTGCCTTCTGGAGGCCAGGCTTCTACCTTAGGACCAATAGAGTAGTTGGCCAGATAGATGTGCAGAGAGTTTTTACTCAGGTTGAAGGCAAACCTCTAGTAGGAATTCCCTTCATCTCATACATGCACACACAAGGCAACACTCCTACTCCTCCCCCCCCCAAAAGGAAAAAAAAATATCTACTCACCTCGAAGGGTACAATCTTCCAGGGCTGAAAGACATGAGAACAAGGTCCCCTCCCCCACAGAAAAGGCATTGTTGGAGGATTAAGAGGTGGGGGGGGGGGAGAGGGAGAAATACAGTAGGTAGGTAGGTAGAGGGATAGAGAGGGAGAGGGAGAAGTACCGTAGGTAGGTAGGTAGGTAGGTAGGTAGGTAGGTAGGTAGGTAGGTAGGTAGGTAGGTAGGTAGGTAGGTATAGGGATAGAGAGGGAGAGGGAGAAATACAGGTAGGTAGGTAGGTAGAGGGATAGAGAGAGAGAGGGAGAAATACAGTAGGTAGGTAGGTAGAGGGATAGAGAGGGAGAGGGAGAAGTACCGTAGGTAGGTAGGTAGGTAGGTAGGTAGGTAGGTAGGTAGGTAGAGGGATAGAGAGGGAGAGGGAGAAATACAGGTAGGTAGGTAGAGGGATAGAGAGAGAGAGGGAGAAATACAGTAGGTAGGTAGGTTTAACCAGACTGGGCCACAGCAACACGTGGCAGGGATAGTCAGTGAATAATAATACAGGTAGTCCTTGGCTTATGACCACAATTGAGCCCAAAATCTCTGTTACTTACTTTGGCTGTCCATGGTACATGCAATAATTTATGCCAGCACCATAGTTCAAAGGCATCAATTTTTCTTTGATCACCCATTCTTAGTGTCCCAACTCTCACACCCATATATCCTTATAGGAAAGACTTGAGGGGAATATAAAAAGCAATTTTCCTTTTATTCAGACCTATGGAGCTCATTGATCATGGCATTAGGGGGCAATATTAAGCTATATCTATTGTCCAAAACTAGGGACTTAAATACATATGTAATCCCTTTGGGTCACTTAGCCAACAGATTACAGAGCCAAAAAAGCACGTATACTGGTAACTCTTTAACATTTTTTCAAACCATAAATTTTCTCTATGTGGCTTCCTTAATATATATTTAAGTACGGTGCAGCGATGAAGCTTCCACAACTTCTTTTTTTATATTGAAAAAGTTTTATTGAGTTTACATTTTTTGTGGGGTAGGGTAAGGGTTACATAGAAATTTTGAGAGTAGTCACGTCAAAGTCGTCGGCTCCTCCGGTACCTCAAGTTACATTATTAAAAAGAAAGAAAAAAAAACATTTCACATAACACTACAAGCTGGGAGCAAGTACATATTCCTAAATTTTTCAATTATATACTGTCAGTCAATTACAAAAATCCAGATTACAAATATCATACAATATTACTCAAAAAAAAAAAAACAAGGGCAAAGTTATTTTTTAGATCTAAGTCTCTTGGCAATTGTATCTTCCCCCTTCTCCCCCGGGCCCCCAGCGGACGGGGCCATGGCTCCCCCTGCCCCCCCTGGATCTTCTCCCAGGACAGAGGAATGTTTTTTAAGAAAGGCTTCCGCCTCAGCAACTGTTTTAATCTTCACTCTACCTCCTTCCCAGAACACCAGCATCCCTTCGGGTATCACCCACTTGAACCAGATCCCATGATCAAACAATGTTTTAGACAAGAAGGAAAATTTCCTTCTAGCTTCTCTAATCTTTCTTGGAATCTGCTTCAAGATGGTAACCTCCTTTTGTTGGTAAATCATAGGACTCCCTCTTTGCGCCTTCAAGATCTCCTCTCTGGTTGACCTTCTAACAAATTTTACATGTATCTCTCTGGGTACTTCATTCATCCTGGCATATGCAGAATTTATTCTGTAGACTAGGTCAATGTCCCCTCTGATCTCATCTTTAGGTTTATGTAAATAGTCTGCAATAATTGTACTCATAAGATCAGGGAGACATTCACCATCCATCTCAGAAACATTCTGAAATCTCAAAAAATATGTCATCCTTTCCATATCTATCCTAGTCACGTGCCCATTTATTTCCACAACCTCATTAGAAACATTTTTAATCTCTCCCTTAGCCCCCTCCAGCCCCCCTTTCAATTCTTCATTCTTCTGTGTATTCTCAAGCACTTGTTTTCGAGTGTCCAATAATTCCTTTTTAAAGTTGACATTTTCTGCCCTCTGGGCCTTAATTTCTAATACCAAATTTTGTATAACAGATTCAAGGGCAGTCATTCTTTGTTCAAGGCGTGCCAGCGTTTCTTCTTGTGCCATGTTTAGCTGTTAAAATCCGTGCCAATAAAATGGCGTTTTTAGGGTGGGGCTGGTAGGCAGATCAGGAGTCCAAAGTTCTTAAAGTTGTATAGCTGCAAAATTCAGAAACCAGTAGAGAAACACTTTTCCAACTCCATAGGTATAATAACGAAGGCAATCCAGAAAGGAAAACACAAATCCAAAAAAAGAAAATTCTTCATCAATAATTAGAGGAAGTCCAAATCACAAAGAGACACTGGTAATTTTCCATAGGTCATAGTCAGTCGGGGACAAAGCGAAGCCATTTTCCGCCCAAACTCAGAGCCCGAGGGAGAAAGCGGTTAAAAAGCAAAAAAGAAACTGTTTCAGCCAGACCTAGAAACATAATTGCAACAAGCCGCAAAGTACTTTCCCTTGTTAAAGACCATCCAGATTAAAAGTTTCCGATTCCTCTCAACGAGGCATTTCCGAGTGCCGCTTTTAGTCCAAGGGTTTTTTTTTGGAAACAAACACCCCCCTCCAGTCCCTTTCAGCCCGGCTGACAGTACAGGAAAAAAAGTTTTAAACGCTCACTCTCCGCTCGCAGCTGAGGTCCCGAAAAGCCTCCCGACTCTTCCGATCGTCTCTCTTCATGGAATTAAATGGTGCCGCCAACCTTTGGCGAAGGGAAGACCCCCCGCAGCATGTCCTCTTCCGCCTAAGCCGAGGAGCATAACTGGATGCAGTATTCCAGGTGTGGTCTTACTAAGGCTTTATAGACTGGTATTAGTACCTCCCTTGATCTTAAGTGTATCCCTCTGTTTACGCATCTTTGGATTCTATTGGCTTTTTTGGCTCATATTTAATTGGTTGTTCACCAATACGCCAACATCCCTCTCATAGTTACTGCTATTAAGCCTGGATTCACTGAGTCTATAGGTGGTTTTTTCTTGCCTAAGTGTAATTTATGTATGTTATACTAGCTATCCCGGCCACGGGTTGCTGTGGCCCAATCTGATTAAACCTACCTACCTGCTGTATTTCTCCCTCTCTCTCTATCCCTCTACCTACGTACCTACCTACGTACCTCCCTACCTCCCTACCTATCTACTGTATTTCTCCCTCTCCCTCTCTCCCCCTCTACCTACCTACCTACCTACCTACCTACCTACCTACCTACCTACCTACCTACTGTATTTCTCCCTCCCTCTCTCTCCCTCTACCTACTTACCAACCTACTTACCTACCTACTGTATTTCTCCCTCTCCCTCTCTTTCCCTCTTTCTGCCTGCCTACCTACCTGCCTACATACCTACCTACCTACCTACCTACCTACCTACCTACCTACCTACTTACTGTATTTTCCCTCTCCCTCTCCCTCTCTATCCCCCTCCCTCCCTCCCTCCCTCCCTACCTACCTACCTACCTACCTACTGTATTTCTCCCTCTCCCTCTCTATCCACCTACCTACCTACCTACCTACCTACCTACCTACCTACCTACCTACCTACCTACCTACTGTATTTCTCCCTCTCTCTCGCTATCACTCTACCTACCTACCTACCTTCCTACCTACCTACCTACCTACTTACCTACCTACCTACCTACCTACTTACCTATTACCTACCCACCTACCTACCTACTATATTTCTCCCTCTCTGTCCCTCTACCTACCTACCTACCTACCTACCTACCTACCTACCTACCTACCTACTGTATTTCTCCCTCTCTCTCGCTATCACTCTACCTACCTACCTACCTACCTTCCTACCTAGCTACCTACCTACCTACCTACCTACCTACCTACCTACTTACCTATTACCTACCCACCTACCTACCTACTATATTTCTCCCAATCTGTCCACCTACCTACCTACCTACCTACCTACCTACCTACCTACCTACCTACCTACCTACCCACCTACCTACTGTATTTTTCCCTCTCCCTCTCTATCCACCTACCTACCTACCTACCTACCTACCTACCTACCTACCTACCTACCTACCTACCTACCTACCTACCTACTGTATTTCTCCCTCACCCTCTCTATCCCTCTGCCTGCCTGCCTGCCTGCCTGCCTGCCTGCCTGCCTGCCTGCCTGCCTACCTACCTACCTACCTACCTACCTACCTACCTACCTACCTACCTACCTACCTACCTACTGTATTTCTCCCTCTCCCTCTCTATCGCTCTACCTACCTACCTACCTGCCTGCCTGCCTGCCTTCCTACATACCTACCTACCTATCTACTGTATTTCTCCCTCTCCCTCTCTAGCCCTCTACCTACCTACCTACCTACCTACCTACCTACCTACCTACCTACCTACCTACCTACCTACCTACCTACCTACCTACCTACCTACCTACCTACCTACCTACCTACTTATTGTATTTATCCCTCTCCCTCTCCATCCCTCTACCTACCTACCTACCTACCTACCTACCTACCTACCTACCTACCTACCTACCTACCTACCTACCTACCATCCTACCATCCTACCTTTCTACTTACCTACCTACCTACTTACCTGCCTACCTACCTACTATATTTCTACCTAGCTACCTAGCTACCTACCGTATTTTCCCTCTCCCTCTCTATCACTCTGCCTACCTACCTACCTACCTACCTACCTACCTACCTACCTACCTACCTACCTACCTACCTACCTACCTACCTACCTACCTACCTATCTACCTACTGTATTTCTCCCTCACCCTCTCTATCCCTCTGCCTGCCTGCCTGCCTGCCTGCCTGCCTGCCTGCCTGCCTGCCTGCCTGCCTACCTACCTACCTACCTACCTTCCTACCTACCTACCTACCTACCTACCTACCTACCTACCTACTGTATTTCTCCCTCTCCCTCTCTATCGCTCTACCTACCTACCTACCTGCCTGCCTGCCTGCCTTCCTACATACCTACCTACCTATCTACTGTATTTCTCCCTCTCCCTCTCTAGCCCTCTACCTACCTACCTACCTACCTACCTACCTACCTACCTACCTACCTACCTACCTACCTACTTACTGTATTTATCCCTCTCCCTCTCCATCCCTCTACCTACCTACCTACCTACCTACCTACCTACCTACCTACCTACCTACCAACCATCCTACCTACCTACCTTTCTACTTACCTACCTACCTACCTACTTACCTGCCTACCTACCTACTATATTTCTACCTAGCTACCTAGCTACCTACCTACCTGCCTACCTACTTACCTACTACCTACCTACCTACCTACCGTATTTTTTTCTCTCTCTCTATCCCTCTACCTACCTACCTACCTACTGTATTTCTCGCTCTCCCTCTCTATCACTCTACCTACCTACCGTATTTTTCCCTCTCCCTCTCTATCGCTCTGCCTGCCTGCCTGCCTACCTACCTACCTACCTACCTACCTACCTACCTACTGTATTTCTCTCTCTCTCTCTATCCCTCTACCTACCTACCTACCTGCCTGCCTGCCTGCCTTCCTACATACCTACCTACCTATCTACTGTATTTCTCCCTCTCCCTCTCTATCCCTCTACCTACCTACCTACCTACCTACCTACCTACCTACCTACCTACCTACCTACCTACCTACCTACTGTATTTCTCCCTCTCCCTCTCTATCCCTCTCCCTACCTTTCTACCTACCTAAATACCTACCAACCTGCCTGCCTGCCTGCCTTCCTACATACCTAACAACCTATCTACTGTATTTCTCCCTCTCCCTCTCTATCCCTCTACCTACCTACCTACCTACCTACCTACCTACCTACCTACCTACCTACCTACCTACCTACCTACTGTATTTCTCCCTCTCCCTCTCTATCCGTCTACCTACCTTTCTACCTACCTACCTACCTACCTACTTACCTACCTACCTACCTACCTACTATATTTCTACCTAGCTACCTAGCTACCTACCTACCTGCCTGCCTACCTACTTACCTACTACCTACCTACCTACCTACCTACCTACCTACCTACCTACCTACCTACCTACTGTATTTCTCCCTCTCCCTCTCTTTCCCTCTTTCTGCCTGCCTACCTACCTGCCTACATACCTACCTACCTACCTACCTACCTACCTACCTACCTACTTACTGTATTTTCCCTCTCCCTCTCCCTCTCTATCCCCCTCCCTCCCTCCCTCCCTCCCTACCTACCTACCTACCTACCTACCTACTGTATTTCTCCCTCTCCCTCTCTATCCACCTACCTACCTACCTACCTACCTACCTACCTACCTACCTACCTACCTACTGTATTTCTCCCTCTCTCTCGCTATCACTCTACCTACCTACCTACCTTCCTACCTACCTACCTACCTACTTACCTACCTACCTACCTACTTACCTATTACCTACCCACCTACCTACCTACTATATTTCTCCCTCTCTGTCCCTCTACCTACCTACCTACCTACCTACCTACCTACCTACCTACCTACTGTATTTCTCCCTCTCTCTCGCTATCACTCTACCTACCTACCTACCTACCTTCCTACCTAGCTACCTACCTACCTACCTACCTACCTACCTACCTACTTACCTATTACCTACCCACCTACCTACCTACTATATTTCTCCCAATCTGTCCACCTACCTACCTACCTACCTACCTACCTACCTACCTACCTACCTACCCACCTACCTACTGTATTTTTCCCTCTCCCTCTCTATCCACCTACCTACCTACCTACCTACCTACCTACCTACCTACCTACCTACCTACCTACCTACCTACCTACCTACCTACCTACCTACCTACCTACCTACCTACCTACTGTATTTCTCCCTCACCCTCTCTATCCCTCTGCCTGCCTGCCTGCCTGCCTGCCTGCCTGCCTGCCTGCCTGCCTGCCTGCCTGCCTGCCTACCTACCTACCTACCTACCTACCTACCTACCTACCTACCTACTGTATTTCTCCCTCTCCCTCTCTATCGCTCTACCTACCTACCTACCTGCCTGCCTGCCTGCCTTCCTACATACCTACCTACCTATCTACTGTATTTCTCCCTCTCCCTCTCTAGCCCTCTACCTACCTACCTACCTACCTACCTACCTACCTACCTACCTACCTACCTACCTACCTACCTACCTACCTATCTACCTACCTACCTACCTACCTACCTACCTACCTACCTACTTATTGTATTTATCCCTCTCCCTCTCCATCCCTCTACCTACCTACCTACCTACCTACCTACCTACCTACCTACCTACCTACCTACCTACCTACCATCCTACCATCCTACCTTTCTACTTACCTACCTACCTACTTACCTGCCTACCTACCTACTATATTTCTACCTAGCTACCTAGCTACCTACCGTATTTTCCCTCTCCCTCTCTATCACTCTGCCTACCTACCTACCTACCTACCTACCTACCTACCTACCTACCTACCTATCTACCTACTGTATTTCTCCCTCACCCTCTCTATCCCTCTGCCTGCCTGCCTGCCTGCCTGCCTGCCTGCCTGCCTGCCTGCCTACCTACCTACCTACCTACCTACCTTCCTACCTACCTACCTACCTACCTACCTACCTACCTACTGTATTTCTCCCTCTCCCTCTCTATCGCTCTACCTACCTACCTACCTGCCTGCCTGCCTGCCTTCCTACATACCTACCTACCTATCTACTGTATTTCTCCCTCTCCCTCTCTAGCCCTCTACCTACCTACCTACCTACCTACCTACCTACCTACCTACCTACCTACCTACCTACCTACTTACTGTATTTATCCCTCTCCCTCTCCATCCCTCTACCTACCTACCTACCTACCTACCTACCTACCTACCTACCTACCTACCTACCAACCATCCTACCTACCTACCTTTCTACTTACCTACCTACCTACCTACTTACCTGCCTACCTACCTACTATATTTCTACCTAGCTACCTAGCTACCTACCTACCTGCCTACCTACTTACCTACTACCTACCTACCTACCTACCGTATTTTTTTCTCTCTCTCTATCCCTCTACCTACCTACCTACCTACTGTATTTCTCGCTCTCCCTCTCTATCACTCTACCTACCTACCGTATTTTTCCCTCTCCCTCTCTATCGCTCTGCCTGCCTGCCTGCCTACCTACCTACCTACCTACCTACCTACCTACCTACTGTATTTCTCTCTCTCTCTCTATCCCTCTACCTACCTACCTACCTGCCTGCCTGCCTGCCTTCCTACATACCTACCTACCTATCTACTGTATTTCTCCCTCTCCCTCTCTATCCCTCTACCTACCTACCTACCTACCTACCTACCTACCTACCTACCTACCTACCTACCTACCTACCTACTGTATTTCTCCCTCTCCCTCTCTATCCCTCTCCCTACCTTTCTACCTACCTAAATACCTACCAACCTGCCTGCCTGCCTGCCTTCCTACATACCTAACAACCTATCTACTGTATTTCTCCCTCTCCCTCTCTATCCCTCTACCTACCTACCTACCTACCTACCTACCTACCTACCTACCTACCTACCTACCTACCTACTGTATTTCTCCCTCTCCCTCTCTATCCGTCTACCTACCTTTCTACCTACCTACCTACCTACCTACTTACCTACCTACCTACCTACCTACTGTATTTCTCCCTCTCTCTCGCTATCACTCTACCTACCTACCTACCTACCTTCCTACCTAGCTACCTACCTACCTACCTACCTACCTACCTACCTACTTACCTATTACCTACCCACCTACCTACCTACTATATTTCTCCCAATCTGTCCACCTACCTACCTACCTACCTACCTACCTACCTACCTACCTACCCACCTACCTACTGTATTTTTCCCTCTCCCTCTCTATCCACCTACCTACCTACCTACCTACCTACCTACCTACCTACCTACCTACCTACCTACCTACCTACCTACCTACCTACCTACTGTATTTCTCCCTCACCCTCTCTATCCCTCTGCCTGCCTGCCTGCCTGCCTGCCTGCCTGCCTGCCTGCCTGCCTGCCTGCCTGCCTGCCTACCTACCTACCTACCTACCTACCTACCTACCTACCTACCTACTGTATTTCTCCCTCTCCCTCTCTATCGCTCTACCTACCTACCTACCTGCCTGCCTGCCTGCCTTCCTACATACCTACCTACCTATCTACTGTATTTCTCCCTCTCCCTCTCTAGCCCTCTACCTACCTACCTACCTACCTACCTACCTACCTACCTACCTACCTACCTACCTACCTACCTACCTACCTACCTATCTACCTACCTACCTACCTACCTACCTACCTACCTACCTACTTATTGTATTTATCCCTCTCCCTCTCCATCCCTCTACCTACCTACCTACCTACCTACCTACCTACCTACCTACCTACCTACCTACCATCCTACCATCCTACCTTTCTACTTACCTACCTACCTACTTACCTGCCTACCTACCTACTATATTTCTACCTAGCTACCTAGCTACCTACCGTATTTTCCCTCTCCCTCTCTATCACTCTGCCTACCTACCTACCTACCTACCTACCTACCTACCTACCTATCTACCTACTGTATTTCTCCCTCACCCTCTCTATCCCTCTGCCTGCCTGCCTGCCTGCCTGCCTGCCTGCCTGCCTGCCTGCCTACCTACCTACCTACCTACCTACCTTCCTACCTACCTACCTACCTACCTACCTACCTACCTACTGTATTTCTCCCTCTCCCTCTCTATCGCTCTACCTACCTACCTACCTGCCTGCCTGCCTGCCTTCCTACATACCTACCTACCTATCTACTGTATTTCTCCCTCTCCCTCTCTAGCCCTCTACCTACCTACCTACCTACCTACCTACCTACCTACCTACCTACCTACCTACCTACCTACCTACCTACCTACTTACTGTATTTATCCCTCTCCCTCTCCATCCCTCTACCTACCTACCTACCTACCTACCTACCTACCTACCTACCTACCTACCTACCTACCTACCTACCAACCATCCTACCTACCTACCTTTCTACTTACCTACCTACCTACCTACTTACCTGCCTACCTACCTACTATATTTCTACCTAGCTACCTAGCTACCTACCTACCTGCCTACCTACTTACCTACTACCTACCTACCTACCTACCGTATTTTTTTCTCTCTCTCTATCCCTCTACCTACCTACCTACCTACTGTATTTCTCGCTCTCCCTCTCTATCACTCTACCTACCTACCGTATTTTTCCCTCTCCCTCTCTATCGCTCTGCCTGCCTGCCTGCCTACCTACCTACCTACCTACCTACCTACCTACCTACTGTATTTCTCTCTCTCTCTCTATCCCTCTACCTACCTACCTACCTGCCTGCCTGCCTGCCTTCCTACATACCTACCTACCTATCTACTGTATTTCTCCCTCTCCCTCTCTATCCCTCTACCTACCTACCTACCTACCTACCTACCTACCTACCTACCTACCTACCTACCTACCTACCTACCTACCTACCTACTGTATTTCTCCCTCTCCCTCTCTATCCCTCTCCCTACCTTTCTACCTACCTAAATACCTACCAACCTGCCTGCCTGCCTGCCTTCCTACATACCTAACAACCTATCTACTGTATTTCTCCCTCTCCCTCTCTATCCCTCTACCTACCTACCTACCTACCTACCTACCTACCTACCTACCTACCTACCTACCTACTGTATTTCTCCCTCTCCCTCTCTATCCGTCTACCTACCTTTCTACCTACCTACCTACCTACCTACTTACCTACCTACCTACCTACCTACTATATTTCTACCTAGCTACCTAGCTACCTACCTACCTGCCTGCCTACCTACTTACCTACTACCTACCTACCTACCTACCTACCTACCTACCTACCTACCTACTGTATTTTTCTCTCTCTCTCTATCCCTCTACCTACCTACCTACCTACCTACTGTATTTCTCCCTCTCCCTCTCTATCACTCTACCTACCTACCTATCTACCTACCTACCTACCGTATTTTCCCTCTCCCTCTCTATCACTCTGCCTACCTACCTACCTACCTACCTACCTACCTATCTACCTACTGTATTTCTCTCTCTCTCTCTCCCTCTACCTACCTACCTACCTACCTACCTACCTACCTACCTACCTACTGTATTTCTCCCTCACCCTCTCTATCCCTCTGCCCGCCTGCCTGCCTGCCTACCTGCCTGCCTGCCTACCTACCTACCTACCTACCTACCTACCTACCTACTGTATTTCTCTCTCTCTCTCTATCCCCCTACCTACCTACCTACCTACTGTATTTCTCCCTCTCCCTCTCTATCACTCTACCTACCTACCTATCTACCTACCTACCTACCGTATTTCTCCCTCTCCCTCTCTATCGCTCTGCCTACCTACCTACCTACCTACCTACCTACCTACCTACCTACCTACCTACCTACCTACCTACCTACCTACTGTATTTCTCTCTCTCTCTCTGTCCCTCTACCTACCTACCTACCTGCCTGCCTGCCTGCCTGCCTACCTACCTACCTACCTACCTACCTACCTACCTACCTACCTACCTACTGTATTTCTCCCTCTCCCTCTCTATCGCTCTGCCTACCTACCTACATACCTACCTACCTACCTACCTATCTACCTACTGTATTTCTCTCTCTCTCTCTCCTCATATGTCAAGATCTTCTCCCCTCTATATCGGGTTGGGTAGACAAGGGCTTCCTGAGTAGAGATCCAGCATGGCACCTTCCTACCTACCTACTGTATTTCTCCCTCTCCCTCTCCCTCTCTATCCCCCTACCTACCTACCTACCTACCTACTGTATTTCTCCCTCTCCCTCTCTATCCACCTACCTACCTACCTACCTACCTACCTACCTACCGACCTACCGACCTACCGACCTACCGACTTACCTACCTACCTACCTACCTACCTACCTACCTACTGTATTTCTCCCTCTCCCTCTCTTTCCCTCTTTCTGCCTGCCTGCCTGCATGCCTACCTACCTACCTACCTACCTACCTACCTACCTACCTACCTACTGTATTTCTCCCTCTCCCTCTCCCTCTCTATCCACCTACCTACCTACCTACCTACCTACCTACCTACCTACCTACCTACCTACCTACCTACCTACCTACCTAACTACCTAACTACCTACTGTATTTCTCCCTCTCCCTCTCTATCCACCTACCTACCTACCTACCTACCTACCTGCCTGCCTGCCTGCCTGCCTGCCTGCCTGCCTGCCTGCCTTCCTACATACATACCTAACTATCTACTGTATTTCTCCCTCTCCCTCTCTATACCTCTACCTACCTACCTAGCTACCTACCTACCTGCCTACCTACTTACCTACTACCTACCTACCTACCTACCTACCTACCTACTGTATTTTTTTCTCTCTCTCTATCCCTCTACCTACCTACCTACCTACTGTATTTCTCCCTCTCCCTCTCTATCACTCTACCTACCTACCTACCTACCGTATTTTTCCCTCTTCCTCTCTATCGCTCTGCCTACCTACCTACTGACCTACCTACCTACCTACCTACCTTCCTACCTACCTACCTACCTACCTACCTACCTACCTACCTACCTACCTACCTACCTACTGTATTTCTCCCTCTCACTCTCTATCACTCTACCTACCTACCTACCTACCGTATTTTCCCCTCTCCCTCTCTATCGCTCTGCCTACCTACCTACCTACCTACCTACCTACCTACCTACCTACCTATCTACCTACTGTATTTCTCTCTCTCTCTCTATCCCTCTACCTACCTACCTACCTACCTACCTACCTACCTACCTACCTACCTACCTACCTACCTCTCTATCCCTCTACCTACCTACCTACCTGCCTGCCTGCCTGCCTTCCTACATACCTACCTACCTTTCTACTTACCTACCTACCTACCTACTTACCTGCCTACCTACCTACTATATTTCTACCTAGCTACCTAGCTACCTACCTACCTGCCTACCTACTTACCTACTACCTACCTACCTA
>CM077650.1:57965033-57987533 GCA_039707465.1 Rhabdophis nuchalis
TCTCCTTCTCTATCCCCCTACCTACCTACCTACCTACCTACTATATTTCTCCCAATCTGTCCACCTACCTACCTACCTACCTACCTACCTACCTACCTACCTACCTACCTACTGTATTTCTCCCTCACCCTCTCTATCCCTCTGCCTGCTTGCCTGCCTGCCTGCCTGCCTGCCTGCCTGCCTGCCTACCTACCTACCTACCTACCTACCTACCTACCTACTGTATTTCTCCCTCTCCCTCTCTATCGCTCTACCTACCTACCTACCTGCCTGCCTGCCTGCCTGCCTTCCTACATACCACGATCCCTCAGACGACCGGGTGCGAGTCCCTCCTTGTGAAGTGGGGCCTAGGGAGGCAGTTGGGCGTGTTAGTTGTATACCTGGCTCCTCGCTATACAACTACAGCCCTGCCCGAGCTCCTAGAGGTGATAGCCGAGGCGGCGGTTGAGACCCCCAGACTGTTAGTCATGGGGGACTTTAACCTGCCGTCAGCAGGCGAAACCTCTGGGTTAGCTCGGGAGTTCATGGCTTCCATGACAGCCATGGACCTGACCCAAGTAGTTGTAGGCCCTACCCACGAGGGCGGACGCACCCTGGATCTAATCTTCGTCTCGGGACAGTGGAGTCGTGATCTGGGAATAGGGGATCTAGTCATCACACCCCTGTCATGGACAGATCACGCTCTCCTTCGGCTCGACTTTCCGATCGCCGCACCTCACTGCGGGGAGGCGGAACCGGACATTCCTATATGGTTCCGCCCCAGGCTCCTGATGCACCCGATAAGGTTCCAAAGGGAGCTTGGGCCAATTCCTGTGGACTTGCCCCGCGACTCGACTGAGGACCTAGTGGCCGCATGGTTAAGTGCGGCCACGGGGGCCTTGGACCGAGTCGCGCCCTTGCGGCCTCTCTTGCGGCGACGAACCACCTGGGCTCCTTGGTTTACCGAGGGGCTTAGGGAGATGAAGCGCCACAAGAGACGCCTAGAGAGCAGATGGAGATCCTCTCGCTCCGAAGCCGACCGAACACTAGTGAGAGACCATATTAGGACTTACTTAGTGGCGATAAGAGTGGCCAAACGTGAGTATTGTGCCACTCTTATTGCATCCGCAGATAACCGCCCTGCCGCCCTGTTTGGGGTGACCCGCTCCCTCCTTCAACAGAGGCCGCGGGAAGCCCCGTTACAGGGTCGAGCAGAGGAATTTGGGACTTATCTGCAGGAGAAAATCACTCGGATTCGGAGCGAGCTACCCTCCATCGACAGTGGTCCAGTCGAGAGGGCCGAGGCTGCTCTTGTGATACCATCTTGGGAGGAGTTTGATTTTGTTACCACCGAGGATATGGACAAGTTGTCAAAGAGACTTAGGGCTACCACATGTTTATTGGACCCGTGTCCCTCCTGGCTTGTACTGGCATCCTGGGAGACGACACGAGGCTGGCTCCAGGGCATTGTCAACGCATCTTTGAGTGAGGGGTCCTTGCCTGCCGTCTTGAAAGAGGCGGTAGTAAGGCCCCTCCTCAAGAAGCCGTCCCTGGATCCAGTATTATTAGAGAACTATCGTCCTGTCTCCAACCTCCACTTTCTAGTGAAGGTTGTTGAGAGTGTGGTGGCTCAACAGTTTCCGCGACACTTGGAGGAAGTTGATTATCTAGACCCGTGCCAGTCCGGCTTCCGACCCGGGCACAGCACCGAGACGGCATTGGTCGCGTTGGTTGATGATCTCTGGAGGGCGCGGGATAGAGGATATTCCTCTATCCTAGTCCTATTAGACCTCTCAGCGGCTTTTGATACCATCGACCATGGTATCCTATTGCGCCGACTGGGGGGGTTGGGGCTGGGAGGCACCGTTTTGCGGTGGTTCTCATCCTACCTCTCTGGTCGGTCGCAATATGTGTTGGCAGGGGGGCAGAGGTCGGCCTCGAGACCCCTCATATGTGGGGTTCCTCAGGGGTCGGTCCTCTCGCCCCTACTGTTCAACACATATATGAAGCCGCTGGGTGAGATCATCCGTGGTTTTGGGGTGGGATATCATCTGTACGCTGATGATACTCAGTTGTACATATCCACCCCAGACCACCCCAACGATGCCGTCGAGGTTATGTCCCGGTGCTTGGAAGCCGTACGGATCTGGATGGGTGGTAACAAACTCAAGCTCAACCCGTCCAAGACTGAGTGGCTGTGGCTTCCGGCACCCCGGTTCAGCCAGATTATTCCAACTCTGGCCATTGGGGGCGAAACACCGGCCCCCGTGGAGAGGGCGCGCAATTTGGGTGTCCTCCTGGATTCCCGGCTGTCTATGGAAGATCATGTGGCAGCCGTGGCCAGGGGGGCGTTTCATCAGGTACGCCTGATGCGCCAATTGCGCCCCTTACTGGACCGGGGTGCCTTACGCACAGTCACTCAAGCACTCGTCACCTCTCGACTCGACTACTGTAATGCTCTCTACATGGGGCTCCCCTTGAGGTGCACCCGAAAGCTGCAGCTAGTCCAGAACGCAGCCGCGCGGGTGATTACGGGAGCCCCCAGATGCTCCCACATAACACCGATCCTGCGCGAGCTGCACTGGCTTCCTGTGGTCTTTCGGGTGCGCTTCAAGGTCTTGACGACCATCTTTAAAGCGCTCCATGGCTCGGGGCCTAGTTATATGCGAGACCGCCTCCTGCCCCATACATCCCTCAGACCGATACGCTCCCACAGAGAGGGCCTCCTCAGGGTGCCGTCGGCTGGACAATGCCGACTGGCGACACCCAGGGGAAGAGCCTTCTCTGTGGCGGGCCCTGCCCTTTGGAACGACCTACCCCCTGAACTCCGCACCATCTCCGACCTCCGCCTCTTCCGCAAGTGTCTGAAGACACACCTATTCCATCTAGCCGGCCTAGCGTAACCTCCATACTGATTATTAGATAGTTTTAAATTTGGGATTTTAATTCGGTTTTTAGCGCAGGGTTATTTATTAGAATAAGTATTTTAAATTTTGATATATTTTATATATTTTGTATCTATTTTAACATCCCTGTGCGCCGCCCTGGGTCCATTTGGAGAAGGGCGGGGTATAAATTTAATAAATAAATAAATAAATAAATAATACCTACCTACCTATCTACTGTATTTCTCCCTCTCCCTCTCTAGCCCTCTACCTACCTACCTACCTACCTACCTACCTACCTACCTACCTACCTACCTACCTACCTACCTACCTACCTACCTACCTACTTACTGTATTTATCCCTCTCCCTCTCTATCCCTCTACCTACCTACCTACCTACCTACCTACCTACCTACCTACCTACCTACCTACCATCCTACCTACCTACCTTTCTACTTACCTACCTACCTACTTACCTGCCTACCTACCTACTATATTTCTACCTAGCTACCTAGCTACCTACCTACCTGCCTACCTACTTACCTACTACCTACCTACCTACCTACCGTATTTTTTTCTCTCTCTCTATCCCTCTACCTACCTACCTACCTACTGTATTTCTCGCTCTCCCTCTCTATCACTCTACCTACCTACCGTATTTTTCCCTCTCCCTCTCTATCGCTCTGCCTGCCTGCCTACTTACCTACCTACCTACCTACCTACTGTATTTCTCTCTCTCTCTCTATCCCTCTACCTACCTACCTACCTGCCTGCCTGCCTGCCTTCCTACATACCTACCTACCTATCTACTGTATTTCTCCCTCTCCCTCTCTATCCCTCTACCTACCTACCTACCTACCTACCTACCTACCTACCTACCTACCTACCTACCTACCTACCTACCTACCTACTGTATTTCTCCCTCTCCCTCTCTATCCGTCTACCTACCTTTCTACCTACCTACCTACCTACTTACCTACCTACCTACCTACCTACCTACTATATTTCTACCTAGCTACCTAGCTACCTACCTACCTGCCTACCTACGTACCTACTACCTACCTACCTACCTACCTACCTACCTACCTACCTACCTACCTACCTACCTACCTACCTACTGTATTTTTCTCTCTCTCTCTATCCCTCTACCTACCTACCTACCTACCTACTGTATTTCTCCCTCTCCCTCTCTATCACTCTACCTACCTACCTATCTACCTACCTACCTACCGTATTTTCCCTCTCCCTCTCTATCACTCTGCCTACCTACCTACCTACCTACCTACCTACCTACCTACCTACCTACCTACCTACCTACCTACCTACCTACCTATCTACCTACTGTATTTCTCTCTCTCTCTCTCCCTCTACCTACCTACCTACCTACCTACCTACCTACCTACTGTATTTCTCCCTCACCCTCTCTATCCCTCTGCCTGCCTGCCTGCCTGCCTACCTGCCTGCCTGCCTACCTACCTACCTACCTACCTACATACTGTATTTCTCTCTCTCTCTCTATCCCCCTACCTACCTACCTACCTACTGTATTTCTCCCTCTCCCTCTCTATCACTCTACCTACCTACCTATCTACCTACCTACCTACCGTATTTCTCCCTCTCCCTCTCTATCGCTCTGCCTACCTACCTACCTACCTACCTACCTACCTACCTACCTACCTACCTACCTACTGTATTTCTCTCTCTCTCTCTGTCCCTCTACCTACCTGCCTGCCTGTCTGCCTGCCTGCCTACCTACCTACCTACCTACCTACCTACCTACCTACCTACCTACCTACCTACCTACCTACCTACCTACTGTATTTCTCCCTCTCCCTCTCTATCCATCTACCTACCTTTCTACCTACCTACCTACCTACTTACCTACCTACCTACCTACTATATTTCTACCTAGCTACCTAGCTACCTACCTACCTGCCTACCTACTTACCTACTACCTGCCTACCTACCTACCTACCTACCTACCTACCTACCTACTGTATTTTTCTCTCTCTCTCTATCCCTCTACCTACCTACCTACCTACCTACTGTATTTCTCCCTCTCCCTCTCTATCACTCTACCTACCTACCTATCTACCTACCTACCTACCGTATTTTCCCTCTCCCTCTCTATCACTCTGCCTACCTACCTACCTACCTACCTACCTACCTACCTACCTACCTACCTACCTACATACATACCTACCTACCTACCTACCTATCTACCTACTGTATTTCTCTCTCTCTCTCTCCCTCTACCTACCTACCTACCTACCTACCTACCTACCTACCTACCTACCTACTGTATTTCTCCCTCACCCTCTCTATCCCTCTGCCTGCCTGCCTGCCTGCCTGCCTACCTGCCTGCCTGCCTACCTACCTACCTACCTACCTACATACTGTATTTCTCTCTCTCTCTCTCTCCCCCTACCTACCTACCTACCTACCTACTGTATTTCTCCCTCTCCCTCTCTATCACTCTACCTACCTACCTATCTACCTACCTACCTACCGTATTTCTCCCTCTCCCTCTCTATCGCTCTGCCTACCTACCTACCTACCTACCTACCTACCTACCTACCTACCTACCAACCTACCTACCTACCTACTGTATTTCTCTCTCTCTGTCCCTCTACCTACCTACCTACCTACCTACCTACCTACCTACCTACCTACCTACCTACCTACTGTATTTTTCTCTCTCTCTCTATCCCTCTACCTACCTACCTACCTACTGTATTTCTCCCTCTCCCTCTCTATCACTCTACCTACCTACCTACCTACCGTATTTTTCCCTCTCCCTCTCTATCGCTCTGCCTACCTACCTACCTACCTACCTACCTATCTACCTACTGTATTTCTCTCTCTCTCTCTATCCCTCTACCTACCTACCTACCTGCCTGCCTGCCTGCCTTCCTACATACCTACCTACCTATCTACTGTATTTCTCCCTCTCCCTCTCTATCCCTCTACCTACCTACCTACCTACCTACCTACCTACCTACCTACCTACCTACCTACCTACCTACCTACCTACTGTATTTCTCCCTCTCCCTCTCTATCCCTCTACCTACCTTTCTACCTACCTAAATACCTACCAACCTGCCTGCCTGCCTGCCTTCCTACATACCTACCTACCTATCTACTGTATTTCTCCCTCTCCCTCTCTATCCCTCTACCTACCTACCTACCTACCTACCTACCTACCTATCCACCTACCTACCTACCTACCTACCTACCTACCTACCTACCTACCTACCTACCTACCAACCTACTGTATTTCTCCCTCTCCCTCTCTATCGCTCTGCCTACCTACCTACCTGCCTGCCTGCCTGCCTTCCTACATACCTACCTACCTATCTACTGTATTTCTCCCTCTCCCTCTCTATACCTCTACCTACCTACCTACCTACCTACCTACCTACCTACCTACCTACCTACCTACCTACCTACTGTATTTCTCCCTCTCCCTCTCTATCCCTCTACCTACCTTTCTACCTACCTACCTACCAACCTGCCTGCCTGCTTGCCTTCCTACATACCTACCTACCTATCTACAGTATTTCTCCCTCTCCCTCTCTATCCGTCTACCTACCTACCTAGCTACCTAGCTACCTACCTACCTACCTACCTACCTACCTACCTACCTACCTACCTACCTACCTACTGTATTTCTCCCTCTCCCTTTCTATCCCTCTACCTACCTTTCTACCTACCTACCTACCTACTTACCTACCTACCAACTATATTTCTACCTAGCTACCTAGCTACCTACCTACCTGCCTACCTACTTACCTACTACCTACCTACCTACCTACCTACTGTATTTTTTTCTCTCTCTCTATCCCTCTACCTACCTACCTACCTACTGTATTTCACCTGTCCCTCACTATCACTCTACCTACCAACCTACCTACCTACCTACCGTATTTTTCCCTCTCCCTCTCTATCGCTCTGCCTACCTACCTACCTACCTACCTACCTACCTACCTACCTACCTACCTATCTACCTACTGTATTTCTCTCTCTCTCTCTATCCCTCTACCTACCTACCTACCTACCTACCTGCCTGCCTGCCTGCCTTCCTACATACCTACCTACCTATCTACTGTATTTCTCCCTCTCCCTCTCTATCCCTCTACCTACCTACCTACCTACCTACCTACCTACCTACCTACCTACTGTATTTCTCCCTCTCCCTCTCTATCCCTCTACATACCTTTCTACCTACCTAAATACCTACCAACCTGCCTGCCTGCCTGCCTTCCTACATACCTAACAACCTATCCACTGTATTTCTCCCTCTCCCTCTCTATCCCTCTACCTACCTACCTACCTACCTACCTACCTACCTACCTACCTACCTACCTACCTACTGTATTTCTCCCTCTCCCTCTCTATCCGTCTACCTACCTTTCTACCTACCTACCTACCTACTTACCTACCTACCTACTATATTTCTACCTAGCTACCTAGCTACCTACCTACCTGCCTACCTACTTACCTACTACCTACCTACCTACCTACCTACCTACCTACCTACCTACCTACCTACCTACTGTATTTTTTCTCTCTCTCTATCCCTCTACCTACCTACCTACCTACTGTATTTCTCCCTCTCCCTCTCTATCACTCTACCTACCTACCTACCTACCTACCTACCTACCTACCTACCTACCTACCTACCTACCTACCGTATTTTCCCTCTCCCTCTCTATCACTCTGCCTACCTACCTACCTACCTACCTACCTACCTACCTACATACCTACCTACCTACCTACCTACCTACCTATCTACCTACTGTATTTCTCTCTCTCTCCCTCTACCTACCTACCTACCTACTGTATTTCTCCCTCACCCTCTCTATCCCTCTGCCTGCCTGCCTGCCTGCCTGCCTGCCTGCCTGCCTACCTACCTACCTACCTACCTACCTACCTACCTACCTACCTACCTACCTACCTACCTACATACTGTATTTCTCTCTCTCTCTCTATCCCCCTACCTACCTACCTACCTACTGTATTTCTCCCTCTCCCTCTCTATCACTCTACCTACCTACCTATCTACCTACCTACTTACCGTATTTCTCCCTCTCCCTCTCTATCGCTCTGCCTACCTACCTACCTACCTACCTACCTACCTACCTACCTACCTACCTACTGTATTTCTCTCTCTCTCTCTATCCCTCTACCTACCTACCTACCTACCTGCCTGCCTGCCTGCCTGCCTGCCTGCCTGCCTGCCTACCTACCTACCTACCTACCTACCTACCTACCTACCTACCTACCTACCTACCTACCTACCTACCTACTGTATTTCTCCCTCTCCCTCTCTATCGCTCTGCCTACCTACCTACATACCTACCTACCTACCTACCTATCTACCTACTGTATTTGTCTCTCTCTCTCTCCTCATATGTCAAGATCTTCTCCCCTCTATATCGGGTTGGGTAGACAAGGGCTTCCTGAGTAGAGATCCAGCATGGCACCTTCCTACCAACCTACTGTATTTCTCCCTCTCCCTCTCCCTCTCTATCCCCCTACCTACCTACCTACCTACCTACCTACCTACCTACCTACCTATCTATCTATCTACTGTATTTCTCTCTCTCTCTCTCCTCATATGTCAAGATCTTCTCCCCTCTATATCGGGTTGGGTAGACAAGGGCTTCCGGAGTAGAGATCCAGCATGGCACCTTCCTACCTACCTACTGTATTTCTCCCTCTCCCTCTCCCTCTCTATCCCCCTACCTACCTACCTACCTACCTACTGTATTTCTCCCTCTCCCTCTCTATCCACCTACCTACCTACCTACCTACCTACCTACCTACCTACCTACCTACCTACCTACCTACCTACCTACTGTATTTCTCCCTCTCCCTCTCTTTCCCTCTTTCTGCCTGCCTGCCTGCCTGCCTGCATGCCTACCTACCTACCTACCTACCAACCTACCTACCTACCTACCTACCTACCTACCTACCTACCTACCTACCTACCTACTGTATTTCTCCCTCTCCCTCTCCCTCTCTATCCACCTACCTACCTACCTACCTACCTACCTACCTACCTACCTACCTACCTACCTACCTACCTACCTACCTACCTAACTACCTACTGTATTTCTCCCTCTCCCTCTCTATCCACCTACCTACCTACCTACCTACCTACCTACCTACCTACCTACCTACCTACCTACTGTATTTCTCCCTCTCCCTCTCTATCCCTCTACCTACCTTTCTACCTACCTACCTACCTACCAACCTGCCTGCCTGCCTGCCTTCCTACATACCTACCTACCTATCTACTGTATTTCTCCCTCTCCCTCTCTATACCTCTCCCTACCTACCTACCTACCTACCTATCTACCTACCTACCTACCTACCTACCTACCTACCTACCTACCTACCTACCTACTGTATTTCTCCCTCTCCCTCTCTATCCCTCTACCTACCTTTCTACCTACCTACCTACCTACCAACCTGCCTGCCTGCCTTCCTTCCTACATACCTACCTACCTATCTACAGTATTTCTCCCTCTCCCTCTCTATCCCTCTCCCTACCTACCTACCTACCTACCTACCTACCTACCTACCTACCTACCTACCTACCTACCTACTGTATTTCTCCCTCTCCCTCTCTATCCCTCTACCTACCTTTCTACCTACCTACCTACCTACTTACCTACCTACCTACCTACTATATTTCTACCTAGCTACCTAGCTACCTACCTACCTGCCTACCTACTTACCTACTACCTACCTACCTACCTACCTACCTACCTACCTACCTACCTACCTACCTACCTACCTACTGTATTTCTCTCTCTCTCTCTATCCCTCTACCTACCTACCTACCTACTGTATTTCTCCCTCTCCCTCTCTATCACTCTACCTACCTACCTACCTACCGTATTTTTCCCTCTCCCTCTCTATCGCTCTGCCTACCTACCTACCTACCTACCTACCTACCTACCTACCTACCTACCTACCTATCTACCTACTGTATTTCTCTCTCTCTCTCTATCCCTCTACCTACCTACCTACCTGCCTGCCTGCCTGCCTTCCTACATACCTACCTACCTATCTACTGTATTTCTCCCTCTCCCTCTCTATCCCTCTACCTACCTACCTACCTACCTACCTACCTACCTACCTACCTACCTACCTACCTACTGTATTTCTCCCTCTCCCTCTCTATCCCTCTACCTACCTTTCTACCTATCTAAATACCTACCAACCTGCCTGCCTGCCTGCCTTCCTACATACCTACCTACCTATCTACTGTATTTCTCCCTCTCCCTCTCTATCCCTCTACCTACCTTTCTACCTACCTACCTACCTACCAACCTGCCTGCCTGCCTTCCTTCCTACATACCTACCTACCTATCTACAGTATTTCTCCCTCTCCCTCTCTATCCCTCTACCTACCTACCTACCTACCTACCTACCTACCTACCTACCTACCTACCTACCTATCCACCTACCTACCTACCTACCTACCTACCTACCTACCTACCTACCTACCTACCTACCTACCTACCTACCTACCTACTGTATTTCTCCCTCTCCCTCTCTATCGCTCTGCCTACCTACCTACCTACCTACCTATCTACCTACCTACCTACCTACCTACCTACCTACCTACCTACCTACCTACTGTATTTCTCCCTCTCCCTCTCTATCCCTCTACCTACCTTTCTACCTACCTACCTACCTACCAACCTGCCTGCCTGCCTTCCTTCCTACATACCTACCTACCTATCTACAGTATTTCTCCCTCTCCCTCTCTATCCCTCTACCTACCTACCTACCTACCTACCTACCTACCTACCTACCTACCTACCTACCTACCTACCTACTGTATTTCTCCCTCTCCCTCTCTATCCCTCTACCTACCTTTCTACCTACCTACCTACCTACTTACCTACCTACCTACCTACTATATTTCTACCTAGCTACCTAGCTACCTACCTACCTGCCTACCTACTTACCTACTACCTACCTACCTACCTACCTACCTACCTACCTACCTACCTACTGTATTTCTCTCTCTCTCTCTATCCCTCTACCTACCTACCTACCTACTGTATTTCTCCCTCTCCCTCTCTATCACTCTACCTACCTACCTACCTACCGTATTTTTCCCTCTCCCTCTCTATCGCTCTGCCTACCTACCTACCTACCTACCTACCTACCTACCTACCTACCTACCTACCTATCTACCTACTGTATTTCTCTCTCTCTCTCTATCCCTCTACCTACCTACCTACCTGCCTGCCTGCCTGCCTTCCTACATACCTACCTACCTATCTACTGTATTTCTCCCTCTCCCTCTCTATCCCTCTACCTACCTACCTACCTACCTACCTACCTACCTACCTACCTACCTACCTACCTACCTACCTACCTACCTACCTACTGTATTTCTCCCTCTCCCTCTCTATCCCTCTACCTACCTTTCTACCTACCTAAATACCTACCAACCTGCCTGCCTGCCTGCCTTCCTACATACCTACCTACCTATCTACTGTATTTCTCCCTCTCCCTCTCTATCCCTCTACCTACCTACCTACCTACCTACCTACCTACCTACCTACCTACCTACCTACCTACCTACCTACCTATCCACCTACCTACCTACCTACCTACCTACCTACCTACCTACCTACCTACCTACCTACCTACCTACCTACCTACCTACCTACCTACCTACTGTATTTCTCCCTCTCCCTCTCTATCCCTCTACCTACCTTTCTACCTACCTAAATACCTACCAACCTGCCTGCCTGCCTGCCTTCCTACATACCTACCTACCTATCTACTGTATTTCTCCCTCTCCCTCTCTATCCCTCTACCTACCTACCTACCTACCTACCTACCTACCTACCTACCTACCTACCTACCTACCTATCCACCTACCTACCTACCTACCTACCTACCTACCTACCTACCTACCTACCTATCCACCTACCTACCTACCTACCTACCTACCTACCTACCTACCTACCTACCTACCTACCTACCTACCTACCTACTGTATTTCTCCCTCTCTATCGCTCTGCCTACATACCTACCTACCTATCTACTGTATTTCTCCCTCTCCCTCTCTATACCTCTACCTACCTACCTACCTACCTACCTACCTACCTACCTACCTACCTACCTACCTACCTACCTACTGTATTTCTCCCTCTCCCTCTCTATCCCTCTACCTACCTTTCTACCTACCTACCTACCAACCTGCCTGCCTGCTTGCCTTCCTACATACCTACCTACCTATCTACAGTATTTCTCCCTCTCCCTCTCTATCCGTCTACCTACCTACCTACCTACCTACCTACATACCTACCTACCTACCTACCTACCTACCTACCTACCTACCTACCTACCTACCTACCTACCTACCTACCTACTGTATTTCTCCCTCTCCCTTTCTATCCCTCTACCTACCTTTCTACCTACCTACCTACCTACTTACCTACCTACCTACTATATTTCTACCTAGCTACCTAGCTACCTACTGTATTTCTCTCTCTCTCTCTATCCCTCTACCTACCTACCTACCTACCTGCCTGCCTGCCTGCCTTCCTACATACCTACCTACCTATCTACTGTATTTCTCCCTCTCCCTCTCCCTCTCTATCCCTCTCCCTCTCTATCGCTCTGCCTACCTACCTACCTACCTACCTACCTACCTACCTACCTACCTACTGTATTTCTCTCTCTCTCTCTATCCCTCTACCTACCTACCTGCCTGCCTGCCTGCCTTCCTACATACCTACCTACCTATCTACTGTATTTCTCCCTCTCCCTCTCCCTCTCTATCCCTCTCCCTACCTACCTACCTACCTACCTACCTACCTACCTACCTACCTACCTACTGTATTTCTCCCTCTCCCTCTCTATCCCTCTACCTACCTTTCTACCTACCTACCTACCTACCAACCTGCCTGCCTGCCTTCCTTCCTACATACCTACCTACCTATCTACAGTATTTCTCCCTCTCCCTCTCTATCCCTCTACCTACCTACCTACCTACCTACCTACCTACCTACCTACCTACCTACCTACCTACTGTATTTCTCCCTCTCCCTCTCTATCCCTCTACCTACCTTTCTACCTACCTACCTACCTACTTACCTACCTACCTACCTACTATATTTCTACCTAGCTACCTAGCTACCTACCTACCTGCCTACCTACTTACCTACTACCTACCTACCTACCTACCTACCTACCTACCTACCTACCTACCTACCTACTGTATTTCTCTCTCTCTCTCTATCCCTCTACCTACCTACCTACCTACTGTATTTCTCCCTCTCCCTCTCTATCACTCTACCTACCTACCTACCTACCGTATTTTTCCCTCTCCCTCTCTATCGCTCTGCCTACCTACCTACCTACCTACCTACCTACCTACCTACCTACCTACCTACCTACCTACCTACCTACCTACCTACATACTGTATTTCTCTCTCTCTCTCTATCCCCCTACCTACCTACCTACCTACTGTATTTCTCCCTCTCCCTCTCTATCACTCTACCTACCTACCTATCTACCTACCTACTTACCGTATTTCTCCCTCTCCCTCTCTATCGCTCTGCCTACCTACCTACCTACCTACCTACCTACCTACCTACCTACCTACCTACCTACCTACCTACTGTATTTCTCTCTCTCTCTCTATCCCTCTACCTACCTACCTACCTACCTGCCTGCCTGCCTGCCTGCCTGCCTGCCTGCCTACCTACCTACCTACCTACCTACCTACCTACCTACCTACCTACCTACCTACCTACCTACCTACCTACTGTATTTCTCCCTCTCCCTCTCTATCGCTCTGCCTACCTACCTACATACCTACCTACCTACCTACCTATCTACCTACTGTATTTGTCTCTCTCTCTCTCCTCATATGTCAAGATCTTCTCCCCTCTATATCGGGTTGGGTAGACAAGGGCTTCCTGAGTAGAGATCCAGCATGGCACCTTCCTACCAACCTACTGTATTTCTCCCTCTCCCTCTCCCTCTCTATCCCCCTACCTACCTACCTACCTACCTACCTACCTACCTATCTATCTATCTACTGTATTTCTCTCTCTCTCTCTCCTCATATGTCAAGATCTTCTCCCCTCTATATCGGGTTGGGTAGACAAGGGCTTCCGGAGTAGAGATCCAGCATGGCACCTTCCTACCTACCTACTGTATTTCTCCCTCTCCCTCTCCCTCTCTATCCCCCTACCTACCTACCTACCTACCTACTGTATTTCTCCCTCTCCCTCTCTATCCACCTACCTACCTACCTACCTACCTACCTACCTACCTACCTACCTACCTACCTACCTACCTACCTACCTACTGTATTTCTCCCTCTCCCTCTCTTTCCCTCTTTCTGCCTGCCTGCCTGCCTGCCTGCCTGCATGCCTACCTACCTACCTACCTACCAACCTACCTACCTACCTACCTACCTACCTACCTACCTACCTACCTACCTACCTACCTACTGTATTTCTCCCTCTCCCTCTCCCTCTCTATCCACCTACCTACCTACCTACCTACCTACCTACCTACCTACCTACCTACCTACCTACCTACCTAACTACCTACTGTATTTCTCCCTCTCCCTCTCTATCCACCTACCTACCTACCTACCTACCTACCTACCTACCTACCTACCTACCTACCTACTGTATTTCTCCCTCTCCCTCTCTATCCCTCTACCTACCTTTCTACCTACCTACCTACCTACCAACCTGCCTGCCTGCCTGCCTTCCTACATACCTACCTACCTATCTACTGTATTTCTCCCTCTCCCTCTCTATACCTCTCCCTACCTACCTACCTACCTACCTATCTACCTACCTACCTACCTACCTACCTACCTACCTACCTACCTACCTACCTACCTACCTACTGTATTTCTCCCTCTCCCTCTCTATCCCTCTACCTACCTTTCTACCTACCTACCTACCTACCAACCTGCCTGCCTGCCTTCCTTCCTACATACCTACCTACCTATCTACAGTATTTCTCCCTCTCCCTCTCTATCCCTCTCCCTACCTACCTACCTACCTACCTACCTACCTACCTACCTACCTACCTACCTACCTACCTACTGTATTTCTCCCTCTCCCTCTCTATCCCTCTACCTACCTTTCTACCTACCTACCTACCTACTTACCTACCTACCTACCTACTATATTTCTACCTAGCTACCTAGCTACCTACCTACCTGCCTACCTACTTACCTACTACCTACCTACCTACCTACCTACCTACCTACCTACCTACCTACCTACTGTATTTCTCTCTCTCTCTCTATCCCTCTACCTACCTACCTACCTACTGTATTTCTCCCTCTCCCTCTCTATCACTCTACCTACCTACCTACCTACCGTATTTTTCCCTCTCCCTCTCTATCGCTCTGCCTACCTACCTACCTACCTACCTACCTACCTACCTACCTACCTACCTACCTATCTACCTACTGTATTTCTCTCTCTCTCTCTATCCCTCTACCTACCTACCTACCTGCCTGCCTGCCTGCCTTCCTACATACCTACCTACCTATCTACTGTATTTCTCCCTCTCCCTCTCTATCCCTCTACCTACCTACCTACCTACCTACCTACCTACCTACCTACCTACCTACCTACCTACCTACCTACCTACCTACCTACTGTATTTCTCCCTCTCCCTCTCTATCCCTCTACCTACCTTTCTACCTATCTAAATACCTACCAACCTGCCTGCCTGCCTGCCTTCCTACATACCTACCTACCTATCTACTGTATTTCTCCCTCTCCCTCTCTATCCCTCTACCTACCTTTCTACCTACCTACCTACCTACCAACCTGCCTGCCTGCCTTCCTTCCTACATACCTACCTACCTATCTACAGTATTTCTCCCTCTCCCTCTCTATCCCTCTACCTACCTACCTACCTACCTACCTACCTACCTACCTACCTACCTACCTACCTACCTATCCACCTACCTACCTACCTACCTACCTACCTACCTACCTACCTACCTACCTACCTACCTACCTACCTACTGTATTTCTCCCTCTCCCTCTCTATCGCTCTGCCTACCTACCTACCTACCTACCTACCTATCTACCTACCTACCTACCTACCTACCTACCTACCTACCTACCTACCTACCTACTGTATTTCTCCCTCTCCCTCTCTATCCCTCTACCTACCTTTCTACCTACCTACCTACCTACCAACCTGCCTGCCTGCCTTCCTTCCTACATACCTACCTACCTATCTACAGTATTTCTCCCTCTCCCTCTCTATCCCTCTACCTACCTACCTACCTACCTACCTACCTACCTACCTACCTACCTACCTACCTACCTACCTACTGTATTTCTCCCTCTCCCTCTCTATCCCTCTACCTACCTTTCTACCTACCTACCTACCTACTTACCTACCTACCTACCTACTATATTTCTACCTAGCTACCTAGCTACCTACCTACCTGCCTACCTACTTACCTACTACCTACCTACCTACCTACCTACTGTATTTCTCTCTCTCTCTCTATCCCTCTACCTACCTACCTACCTACTGTATTTCTCCCTCTCCCTCTCTATCACTCTACCTACCTACCTACCTACCGTATTTTTCCCTCTCCCTCTCTATCGCTCTGCCTACCTACCTACCTACCTACCTACCTACCTACCTACCTACCTATCTACCTACTGTATTTCTCTCTCTCTCTCTATCCCTCTACCTACCTACCTACCTGCCTGCCTGCCTGCCTTCCTACATACCTACCTACCTATCTACTGTATTTCTCCCTCTCCCTCTCTATCCCTCTACCTACCTACCTACCTACCTACCTACCTACCTACCTACCTACCTACCTACCTACCTACCTACCTACCTACTGTATTTCTCCCTCTCCCTCTCTATCCCTCTACCTACCTTTCTACCTACCTAAATACCTACCAACCTGCCTGCCTGCCTGCCTTCCTACATACCTACCTACCTATCTACTGTATTTCTCCCTCTCCCTCTCTATCCCTCTACCTACCTACCTACCTACCTACCTACCTACCTACCTACCTACCTATCCACCTACCTACCTACCTACCTACCTACCTACCTACCTACCTACCTACCTACCTACCTACCTACCTACCTACTGTATTTCTCCCTCTCCCTCTCTATCCCTCTACCTACCTTTCTACCTACCTAAATACCTACCAACCTGCCTGCCTGCCTGCCTTCCTACATACCTACCTACCTATCTACTGTATTTCTCCCTCTCCCTCTCTATCCCTCTACCTACCTACCTACCTACCTACCTACCTACCTACCTACCTACCTACCTATCCACCTACCTACCTACCTACCTACCTACCTACCTACCTACCTACCTACCTACCTATCCACCTACCTACCTACCTACCTACCTACCTACCTACCTACCTACCTACCTACCTACCTACCTACCTACTGTATTTCTCCCTCTCTATCGCTCTGCCTACATACCTACCTACCTATCTACTGTATTTCTCCCTCTCCCTCTCTATACCTCTACCTACCTACCTACCTACCTACCTACCTACCTACCTACCTACCTACCTACCTACCTACTGTATTTCTCCCTCTCCCTCTCTATCCCTCTACCTACCTTTCTACCTACCTACCTACCAACCTGCCTGCCTGCTTGCCTTCCTACATACCTACCTACCTATCTACAGTATTTCTCCCTCTCCCTCTCTATCCGTCTACCTACCTACCTACCTACCTGCCTACATACCTACCTACCTACCTACCTACCTACCTACCTACCTACCTACCTACCTACTGTATTTCTCCCTCTCCCTTTCTATCCCTCTACCTACCTTTCTACCTACCTACCTACCTACTTACCTACCTACCTACTATATTTCTACCTAGCTACCTAGCTACCTACTGTATTTCTCTCTCTCTCTCTATCCCTCTACCTACCTACCTACCTACCTGCCTGCCTGCCTGCCTTCCTACATACCTACCTACCTATCTACTGTATTTCTCCCTCTCCCTCTCCCTCTCTATCCCTCTCCCTCTCTATCGCTCTGCCTACCTACCTACCTACCTACCTACCTACCTACCTACCTACCTACCTATCTACCTACTGTATTTCTCTCTCTCTCTCTATCCCTCTACCTACCTACCTGCCTGCCTGCCTGCCTTCCTACATACCTACCTACCTATCTACTGTATTTCTCCCTCTCCCTCTCCCTCTCTATCCCTCTCCCTACCTACCTACCTACCTACCTACCTACCTACCTACCTACCTACCTACCTACCTACCTACCTACTGTATTTCTCCCTCTCCCTCTCTATCCCTCTACCTACCTTTCTACCTACCTACCTACCTACCAACCTGCCTGCCTGCCTTCCTTCCTACATACCTACCTACCTATCTACAGTATTTCTCCCTCTCCCTCTCTATCCCTCTACCTACCTACCTACCTACCTACCTACCTACCTACCTACCTACCTACCTACCTACCTACTGTATTTCTCCCTCTCCCTCTCTATCCCTCTACCTACCTTTCTACCTACCTACCTACCTACTTACCTACCTACCTACCTACTATATTTCTACCTAGCTACCTAGCTACCTACCTACCTGCCTACCTACTTACCTACTACCTACCTACCTACCTACCTACCTACCTACCTACCTACCTACCTACCTACCTACTGTATTTCTCTCTCTCTCTCTATCCCTCTACCTACCTACCTACCTACTGTATTTCTCCCTCTCCCTCTCTATCACTCTACCTACCTACCTACCTACCGTATTTTTCCCTCTCCCTCTCTATCGCTCTGCCTACCTACCTACCTACCTACCTACCTACCTACCTACCTACCTACCTACCTACCTATCTACCTACTGTATTTCTCTCTCTCTCTCTATCCCTCTACCTACCTACCTACCTGCCTGCCTGCCTGCCTTCCTACATACCTACCTACCTATCTACTGTATTTCTCCCTCTCCCTCTCTATCCCTCTACCTACCTACCTACCTACCTACCTACCTACCTACCTACCTACTGTATTTCTCCCTCTCCCTCTCTATCCCTCTACCTACCTTTCTACCTACCTAAATACCTACCAACCTGCCTGCCTGCCTGCCTTCCTACATACCTACCTACCTATCTACTGTATTTCTCCCTCTCCCTCTCTATCCCTCTACCTACCTACCTACCTACCTACCTACCTACCTACCTACCTACCTACCTACCTACCTATCCACCTACCTACCTACCTACCTACCTACCTACCTACCTACCTACCTACTGTATTTCTCCCTCTCCCTCTCTATCGCTCTGCCTACCTACCTACCTACCTACCTATCTACCTACCTACCTACCTACCTACCTACCTACCTACCTACCTACCTACCTACCTACCTACTGTATTTCTCCCTCTCCCTCTCTATCCCTCTACCTACCTTTCTACCTACCTACCTACCTACCAACCTGCCTGCCTGCCTTCCTTCCTACATACCTACCTACCTATCTACAGTATTTCTCCCTCTCCCTCTCTATCCCTCTACCTACCTACCTACCTACCTACCTACCTACCTACCTACCTACCTACCTACCTACCTACCTACCTACCTACTGTATTTCTCCCTCTCCCTCTCTATCCCTCTACCTACCTTTCTACCTACCTACCTACCTACTTACCTACCTACCTACCTACTATATTTCTACCTAGCTACCTAGCTACCTACCTACCTGCCTACCTACTTACCTACTACCTACCTACCTACCTACCTACCTACCTACCTACTGTATTTCTCTCTCTCTCTCTATCCCTCTACCTACCTACCTACCTACTGTATTTCTCCCTCTCCCTCTCTATCACTCTACCTACCTACCTACCTACCGTATTTTTCCCTCTCCCTCTCTATCGCTCTGCCTACCTACCTACCTACCTACCTACCTACCTACCTACCTACCTATCTACCTACTGTATTTCTCTCTCTCTCTCTATCCCTCTACCTACCTACCTACCTGCCTGCCTGCCTGCCTTCCTACATACCTACCTACCTATCTACTGTATTTCTCCCTCTCCCTCTCTATCCCTCTACCTACCTACCTACCTACCTACCTACCTACCTACCTACCTACCTACCTACCTACCTACCTACCTACCTACCTACCTACCTACCTACTGTATTTCTCCCTCTCCCTCTCTATCCCTCTACCTACCTTTCTACCTACCTAAATACCTACCAACCTGCCTGCCTGCCTGCCTTCCTACATACCTACCTACCTATCTACTGTATTTCTCCCTCTCCCTCTCTATCCCTCTACCTACCTACCTACCTACCTACCTACCTACCTACCTATCCACCTACCTACCTACCTACCTACCTACCTACCTACCTACCTACCTACCTACCTACCTACCTACCTACTGTATTTCTCCCTCTCCCTCTCTATCCCTCTACCTACCTTTCTACCTACCTAAATACCTACCAACCTGCCTGCCTGCCTGCCTTCCTACATACCTACCTACCTATCTACTGTATTTCTCCCTCTCCCTCTCTATCCCTCTACCTACCTACCTACCTACCTACCTACCTACCTATCCACCTACCTACCTACCTACCTACCTACCTACCTACCTACCTACCTACCTACCTACCTACCTACCTACCTACCTACCTACCTACTGTATTTCTCCCTCTCCCTCTCTATCGCTCTGCCTACCTACCTACCTGCCTGCCTGCCTGCCTTCCTACATACCTACCTACCTATCTACTGTATTTCTCCCTCTCCCTCTCTATACCTCTACCTACCTACCTACCTACCTACCTACCTACCTACCTACCTACCTACTGTATTTCTCCCTCTCCCTCTCTATCCCTCTACCTACCTTTCTACCTACCTACCTACCTACCAACCTGCCTGCCTGCTTGCCTTCCTACATACCTACCTACCTATCTACAGTCTTTCTCCCTCTCCCTCTCTATCCGTCTACCTACCTACCTACCTACCTACCTACCTACCTACCTACCTACCTACCTACTGTATTTCTCCCTCTCCCTTTCTATCCCTCTACCTACCTTTCTACCTACCTACCTACCTACTTACCTACCTACCTACTATATTTCTACCTAGCTACCTAGCTACTTACCTATCTGCCTACCTACTTACCTACTACCTACCTACCTACCTACCTACCTACTGTATTTTTTTCTCTCTCTCTATCCCTCTACCTACCTACCTACCTACCTGCCTGCCTGCCTGCCTTCCTACATACCTACCTACCTATCTACTGTATTTCACCTCTCCCTCTCTATCACTCTACCTACCAACCTACCTACCTACCTACCTACCTACCTACCTACCTACCTACCGTATTTTTCCCTCTCCCTCTCTATCGCTCTGCCTACCTACCTACCTACCTACCTACCTACCTACCTACCTACCTACCTACCTATCTACCTACTGTATTTCTCTCTCTCTCTCTATCCCTCTACCTACCTACCTACCTACCTGCCTGCCTGCCTGCCTTCCTACATACCTACCTACCTATCTACTGTATTTCTCCCTCTCCCTCTCTATCCCTCTCCCTACCTACCTACCTACCTACCTACCTACCTACCTACCTACCTACCTACCTACTGTATTTCTCCCTCTCCCTCTCTATCCCTCTACCTACCTTTCTACCTACCTACCTACCTACCAACCTGCCTGCCTGCCTTCCTTCCTACATACCTACCTACCTATCTACAGTATTTCTCCCTCTCCCTCTCTATCCCTCTACCTACCTACCTACCTACCTACCTACCTACCTACCTACCTACCTACCTACCTACCTACCTACCTACCTACTGTATTTCTCCCTCTCCCTCTCTATCCCTCTACCTACCTTTCTACCTACCTACCTACCTACTTACCTCCCTACCTACCTACTATATTTCTACCTAGCTACCTAGCTACCTAGCTACCTACCTGCCTACCTACCTACCTACCTACCTACCTACTGTATTTCTCTCTCTCTCTCTCTATCCCTCTACCTACCTACCTACCTACTGTATTTCTCCCTCTCCCTCTCTATCACTCTACCTACCTACCTACCTACCGTATTTTTCCCTCTCCCTCTCTATCGCTCTGCCTACCTACCTACCTACCTACCTACCTACCTACCTACCTACCTACCTACCTACCTATCTACCTACTGTATTTCTCTCTCTCTCTCTATCCCTCTACCTACCTACCTACCTGCCTGCCTGCCTGCCTTCCTACATACCTACCTACCTATCTACTGTATTTCTCCCTCTCCCTCTCTATCCCTCTACCTACCTACCTACCTACCTACCTACCTACCTACCTACCTACCTACCTACCTACCTACTGTATTTCTCCCTCTCCCTCTCTATCCCTCTACCTACCTTTCTACCTACCTAAATACCTACCAACCTGCCTGCCTGCCTGCCTTCCTACATACCTACCTACCTATCTACTGTATTTCTCCCGCTCCCTCTCTATCCCTCTACCTACCTACCTACCTACCTACCTACCTATCCACCTACCTACCTACCTACCTACCTACCTACCTACCTACCTACCTACCTACCTACCTACTGTATTTCTCCATCTCCCTCTC
>CM077650.1:57997533-58027533 GCA_039707465.1 Rhabdophis nuchalis
CTGTATTTCTCCCTCTCCCTCTCTATCCACCTACCTACCTACCTACATACCTACCTACTGTATTTCTTCCTCACCCTCTCTATCCCTCTGCCTGCCTGCCTCCCTCCCTGCCTGCCTGCCTACCTACCTACCTACCTACCTACCTACTGTATTTCTCTCTCTCTATCCCCCTACCTACCTACCTACCTACTGTATTTCTCCCTCTCCCTCTCTATCGCTCTGCCTGCCTACCTACCTACCTACCTACCTACCTACCTACCTACCTACCTACCTACCTACCTATCTACCTACTGTATTTCTCTCTCTCTCTCTATCCCTCTACCTACCTACCTACCTACCTGCCTGCCTGCCTGCCTTCCTACATACCTACCTACCTATCTACTGTATTTCTCCCTCTCCCTCTCTATCCCTCTACCTACCTACCTACCTACCTACCTACCTACCTACCTACCTACCTACCTACCTACCTACCTACCTACCTACTGTATTTCTCCCTCTCCCTCTCTATCCCTCTACCTACCTTTCTACCTACCTAAATACCTACCAACCTGCCTGCCTGCCTGCCTTCCTACATACCTAACAACCTATCCACTGTATTTCTCCCTCTCCCTCTCTATCCCTCTACCTACCTACCTACCTACCTACCTACCTACCTACCTACCTACCTACCTGCCTGCCTGCCTGCCTACCTACCTACCTACCTACCTACCTAATGTATTTCTCCCTCTCCCTCTCTATCCGTCTACCTACCTTTCTACCTACCTACCTACCTACTTACCTACCTACCTACTATATTTCTACCTAGCTACCTAGCTACCTACCTACCTGCCTACCTACTTACCTACTACCTACCTACCTACCTACCTACCTACCTACCTACTGTATTTTTCTCTCTCTCTCTATCCCTCTACCTACCTACCTACCTACCTACTGTATTTCTCCCTCTCCCTCTCTATCACTCTACCTACCTACCTACCTACCTACCTACCTACCTACCTACCTACCTACCTACCGTATTTTCCCTCTCCCTCTCTATCACTCTGCCTACCTACCTACCTACCTACCTACCTACCTACCTACCTACCTACCTACCTACCTACCTATCTACCTACTGTATTTCTCTCTCTCTCCCTCTACCTACCTACCTACCTACTGTATTTCTCCCTCACCCTCTCTATCCCTCTGCCTGCCTGCCTGCCTGCCTACCTGCCTGCCTACCTACCTACCTACCTACCTACCTACCTACCTACCTACCTACCTACCTACCTACATACATACTGTATTTCTCTCTCTCTCTATCCCCCTACCTACCTACCTACCTACTGTATTTCTCCCTCTCCCTCTCTATCACTCTACCTACCTACCTATCTACCTACCTACTTACCGTATTCTCCCTCTCCCTCTCTATCGCTCTGCCTACCTACCTACCTACCTACCTACCTACCTACCTACCTACCTACTGTATTTCTCTCTCTCTCTCTATCCCTCTACCTACCTACCTACCTACCTACCTGCCTGCCTGCCTGCCTGCCTGCCTGCCTGCCTGCCTGCCTACCTACCTACCTACCTACCTACCTACCTACCTACCTACTGTATTTCTCCCTCTCCCTCTCTATCGCTCTGCCTACCTACCTACATACCTACCTACCTACCTACCTATCTACCTACTGTATTTCTCTCTCTCTCTCTCCTCATATGTCAAGATCTTCTCCCCTCTATATCGGGTTGGGTAGACAAGGGCTTCCTGAGTAGAGATCCAGCATGGCACCTTCCTACCAACCTACTGTATTTCTCCCTCTCCCTCTCCCTCTCTATCCCCCTACCTACCTACCTACCTACCTACCCTACTGTATTTCTCCCTCTCCCTCTCTATCCACCTACCTACCTACCTACCTACCTACCTACCTACCTACTGTATTTCTCCCTCTCCCTCTCCCTCTCTATTCCCCTACCTACCTACCTACCTACCTACCTACCTACCTACCTACCTACCTACCTACCTACTGTATTTCTCCCTCTCCCTCTCTATCCACCTACCTACCTACCTACCTACCTACCTACCTACTGTATTTCTCCCTCTCCATCTCTTTCCCTCTTTCTGCCTGCCTGCCTGCCTGCCTGCCTGCATGCCTACCTACCTACCTACCTACCTACCTACCTACCTACCTACCTACCTACCTACCTACCTACCTACCTACCTACCTAACTACCTACTGTATTTCTCCCTCTCCCTCTCTATCCACCTACCTACCTACCTACCTACCTACCTACCTACCTACCTACCTACCTACCTACCTACCTACCTACCTACCTACCTACTGTATTTCTCCCTCTCCCTCTCTATCGCTCTGCCTACATACCTACCTGCCTGCCTGCCTGCCTTCCTACATACCTACCTACCTATCTACTGTATTTCTCCCTCTCCCTCTCTATACCTCTACCTACCTACCTATCTACCTACCTACCTACCTACCTACCTACTGTATTTCTCCCTCTCCTTCTCTATCCCTCTACCTACCTTTCTACCTACCTACCTACCTACCTACCAACCTGCCTGCCTGCCTGCCTTCCTACATACCTACCTACCTATCTACAGTATTTCTCCCTCTCCCTCTCTATCCCTCTACCTACCTACCTACCTACCTACCTACCTACCTACCTACCTACCTACCTACCTACCTACCTACCTACTGTATTTCTCCCTCTCCCTCTCTATCCCTCTACCTACCTTTCTACCTACCTACCTACCTACTTACCTACCTACCTACCTACTATATTTCTACCTAGCTACCTAGCTACCTACCTACCTGCCTACCTACTTACCTACTACCTACCTACCTACCTACCTACTGTATTTTTTTCTCTCTCTCTATCCCTCTACCTACCTACCTACCTACTGTATTTCTCCCTCTCCCTCTCTATCACTCTACCTACCTACCTACCTACCTACCGTATTTTTCCCTCTCCCTCTCTATCGCTCTGCCTACCTACCTACCTACCTACCTACCTACCTACCTACCTACCTACCTACTTACCTACCTACCTATCTACCTACTGTATTTCTCTTTCTCTCTCTATCCCTCTACCTACCTACCTACCTACCTACCTACCTACCTACCTACCTACTGTATTTCTCCCTCTCCCTCTCCCTCTCTATTCCCCTACCTACCTACCTACCTACCTACCTACCTACCTACCTACCTACCTACCTACCTACCTACCTACCTACTGTATTTCTCCCTCTCCCTCTCTATCCACATACCTACCTACCTACCTACCTACCTACCTACCTACCTACCTACCTACCTACCTACCTACTGTATTTCTCCCTCTCCCTCTCTATCCCTCTACCTACCTTTCTACCTACCTACCTACCTACTTACCTACCTACCTACCTACTATATTTCTACCTAGCTACCTAGCTACCTACCTACCTGCCTACCTACTTACCTACTACCTACCTACCTACCTACCTACTGTATTTTTTTCTCTCTCTCTATCCCTCTACCTACCTACCTACCTACTGTATTTCTCCCTCTCCCTCTCTATCACTCTACCTACCTACCTACCTACCTACCGTATTTTTCCCTCTCCCTCTCTATCGCTCTGCCTACCTACCTACCTACCTACCTACCTACCTACTTACCTACCTACCTACCTATCTACCTACTGTATTTCTCTTTCTCTCTCTATCCCTCTACCTACCTACCTACCTACCTACCTACCTACCTACCTACCTACCTACCTACCTACTGTATTTCTCCCTCTCCCTCTCCCTCTCTATTCCCCTACCTACCTACCTACCTACCTACCTACCTACCTACCTACCTACCTACCTACCTACCTACTGTATTTCTCCCTCTCCCTCTCTATCCACCTACCTACCTACCTACCTACCTACCTACCTACCTACCTACCTACCTACTGTATTTCTCCCTCTCCATCTCTTTCCCTCTTTCTGCCTGCCTGCCTGCCTGCATGCCTACCTACCTACCTACCTACCTACCTACCTACCTACCTACCTACCTACCTACTGTATTTCTCCCTCTCCCTCTCCCTCTCTATCCACCTACCTACCTACCTACCTACCTACCTACCTACCTACCTACCTACCTACCTACCTACCTAACTACCTACTGTATTTCTCCCTCTCCCTCTCTATCCACCTACCTACCTACCTACCTACCTACCTACCTACCTACCTACTGTATTTCTCCCTCTCCCTCTCTATCGCTCTGCCTACCTACCTACCTGCCTGCCTGCCTGCCTTCCTACATACCTACCTACCTATCTACTGTATTTCTCCCTCTCCCTCTCTATACCTCTACCTACCTACCTATCTACCTACCTACCTACCTACCTACCTACTGTATTTCTCCCTCTCCCTCTCTATCCCTCTACCTACCTTTCTACCTACCTACCTACCTACCTACCTACCAACCTGCCTGCCTGCCTGCCTTCCTACATACCTACCTACCTATCTACAGTATTTCTCCCTCTCCTTCTCTATCCCTCTACCTACCTACCTACCTACCTACCTACCTACCTACCTACCTACCTACCTACCTACCTACCTACCTACCTACCTACCTACCTACTGTATTTCTCCCTCTCCCTCTCTATCCCTCTACCTACCTTTCTACCTACCTACCTACCTACTTACCTACCTACCTACCTACTATATTTCTACCTAGCTACCTAGCTACCTAGCTACCTGCCTACCTACTTACCTACTACCTACCTACCTACCTACCTACTGTATTTTTCTCTCTCTCTCTATCCCTCTACCTACCTACCTACCTACCTACTGTATTTCTCCCTCTCCCTCTCTATCACTCTACCTACCTACCTACCTACCGTATTTTTCCCTCTCCCTCTCTATCGCTCTGCCTACCTACCTACCTACCTACCTACCTACCTACCTACCTACCTACCTACCTACCTACTTACCTACCTACCTACCTACCTATCTACCTACTGTATTTCTCTCTCTCTCTATCCCTCTACCTACCTACCTACCTACCTACCTACCTACCTACCTACCTACCTACCTACCTACCTATTGTATTTCTCCCTCTCCCTCTCTATCCCTCTACCTACCTACCAATCTATCTACCTACCTTCCTACCTACCTACCTACTGTATTTCTCCCTCTCCCTCTCTATCCCTCTACCTACCTACCTACCTACCTACCTACTGTATTTCTCTCTCTCTCTCTATCCACCTACCTACCTACCTACCTACCTACCTACCTACTGTATTTCTCCCTCTCCCTCTCTATTCCTCTGCCTGCCTACCTACCTACCTACCTACCTGCTGTATTTCTCCCTCTCTCTCTATCCCTCTACCTACGTACCTACCTACGTACCTTCCTACCTCCCTACCTATCTACTGTATTTCTCCCTCTCCCTCTCTCCCCCTCTACCTACCTACATACATACCTACCTACCTACCTACCTACCTACCTACCTACTGTATTTCTCCCTCTCCTTCTCTATCCCTCTACCTACCTTTCTACCTACCTACCTACCTACCTACCAACCTGCCTGCCTGCCTGCCTTCCTACATACCTACCTACCTATCTACAGTATTTCTCCCTCTCCCTCTCTATCCCTCTACCTACCTACCTACCTACCTACCTACCTACCTACCTACCTACCTACCTACCTACCTACCTACCTACTGTATTTCTCCCTCTCCCTCTCTATCCCTCTACCTACCTTTCTACCTACCTACCTACCTACTTACCTACCTACCTACCTACTATATTTCTACCTAGCTACCTAGCTACCTACCTACCTGCCTACCTACTTACCTACTACCTACCTACCTACCTACCTACTGTATTTTTTTTTCTCTCTCTATCCCTCTACCTACCTACCTACCTACTGTATTTCTCCCTCTCCCTCCCTATCACTCTACCTACCTACCTACCTACCTACCGTATTTTTCCCTCTCCCTCTCTATCGCTCTGCCTACCTACCTACCTACCTACCTACCTACCTACCTACCTACCTACCTACTTACCTACCTACCTATCTACCTACTGTATTTCTCTTTCTCTCTCTATCCCTCTACCTACCTACCTACCTACCTACCTACCTACCTACCTACCTACCTACCTACCTACCTACCTACTGTATTTCTCCCTCTCCCTCTCCCTCTCTATTCCCCTACCTACCTACCTACCTACCTACCTACCTACCTACCTACCTACCTACTGTATTTCTCCCTCTCCCTCTCTATCCACATACCTACCTACCTACCTACCTACCTACCTACCTACCTACCTACCTACCTACTGTATTTCTCCCTCTCCCTCTCTATCCCTCTACCTACCTTTCTACCTACCTACCTACCTACTTACCTACCTACCTACCTACCTACTATATTTCTACCTAGCTACCTAGCTACCTACCTACCTGCCTACCTACTTACCTACTACCTACCTACCTACCTACCTACTGTATTTTTTTCTCTCTCTCTATCCCTCTACCTACCTACCTACCTACTGTATTTCTCCCTCTCCCTCTCTATCACTCTACCTACCTACCTACCTACCTACCGTATTTTTCCCTCTCCCTCTCTATCGCTCTGCCTACCTACCTACCTACCTACCTACCTACCTACCTACTTACCTACCTACCTACCTATCTACCTACTGTATTTCTCTTTCTCTCTCTATCCCTCTACCTACCTACCTACCTACCTACCTACCTACCTACCTACCTACCTACTGTATTTCTCCCTCTCCCTCTCCCTCTCTATTCCCCTACCTACCTACCTACCTACCTACCTACCTACCTACCTACCTACCTACCTACCTACCTACCTACTGTATTTCTCCCTCTCCCTCTCTATCCACCTACCTACCTACCTACCTACCTACCTACCTACCTACCTACCTACCTACCTACCTACCTACTGTATTTCTCCCTCTCCATCTCTTTCCCTCTTTCTGCCTGCCTGCCTGCCTGCATGCCTACCTACCTACCTACCTACCTACCTACCTACCTACCTACCTACCTACTGTATTTCTCCCTCTCCCTCTCCCTCTCTATCCACCTACCTACCTACCTACCTACCTACCTACCTACCTACCTACCTACCTACCTACCTACCTACCTAACTACCTACTGTATTTCTCCCTCTCCCTCTCTATCCACCTACCTACCTACCTACCTACCTACCTACCTACCTACCTACCTACCTACTGTATTTCTCCCTCTCCCTCTCTATCGCTCTGCCTACCTACCTACCTGCCTGCCTGCCTGCCTTCCTACATACCTACCTACCTATCTACTGTATTTCTCCCTCTCCCTCTCTATACCTCTACCTACCTACCTATCTACCTACCTACCTACCTACCTACCTACTGTATTTCTCCCTCTCCCTCTCTATCCCTCTACCTACCTTTCTACCTACCTACCTACCTACCTACCTACCTACCAACCTGCCTGCCTGCCTGCCTTCCTACATACCTACCTACCTATCTACAGTATTTCTCCCTCTCCTTCTCTATCCCTCTACCTACCTACCTACCTACCTACCTACCTACCTACCTACCTACCTACCTACCTACCTACCTACCTACCTACTGTATTTCTCCCTCTCCCTCTCTATCCCTCTACCTACCTTTCTACCTACCTACCTACCTACTTACCTACCTACCTACCTACTATATTTCTACCTAGCTACCTAGCTACCTGCCTACCTACTTACCTACTACCTACCTACCTACCTACCTACTGTATTTTTCTCTCTCTCTCTATCCCTCTACCTACCTACCTACCTACCTACTGTATTTCTCCCTCTCCCTCTCTATCACTCTACCTACCTACCTACCTACCGTATTTTTCCCTCTCCCTCTCTATCGCTCTGCCTACCTACCTACCTACCTACCTACCTACCTACCTACCTACCTACCTACCTACTTACCTACCTACCTACCTACCTATCTACCTACTGTATTTCTCTCTCTCTCTATCCCTCTACCTACCTACCTACCTACCTACCTACCTACCTACCTACCTACCTATTGTATTTCTCCCTCTCCCTCTCTATCCCTCTACCTACCTACCAATCTATCTACCTACCTTCCTACCTACCTACCTACTGTATTTCTCCCTCTCCCTCTCTATCCCTCTACCTACCTACCTACCTACCTACTGTATTTCTCTCTCTCTCTCTATCCACCTACCTACCTACCTACCTACCTACCTACCTACCTACCTACCTACCTACCTACTGTATTTCTCCCTCTCCCTCTCTATTCCTCTGCCTGCCTACCTACCTACCTACCTACCTGCTGTATTTCTCCCTCTCTCTCTATCCCTCTACCTACGTACCTACCTACGTACCTTCCTACCTCCCTACCTATCTACTGTATTTCTCCCTCTCCCTCTCTCCCCCTCTACCTACCTACATACATACCTACCTACCTACCTACATACTGTATTTCTCCCTCTCCCTCTCTATCCACCTACCTACCTACCTACCTACATACCTACCTACTGTATTTCTCCCTCACCCTCTCTATCCCTCTGCCTGCCTGCCTCCCTCCCTGCCTGCCTACCTACCTACCTACCTACCTACCTACTGTATTTCTCTCTCTCTATCCCCCTACCTACCTACCTACCTACTGTATTTCTCCCTCTCCCTCTCTATCGCTCTGCCTACCTACCTACCTACCTACCTACCTACCTACCTACCTACCTACCGTATTTCTCTCTCTCTATCCCTCTACCTACCTACCTACCTGCCTGCCTGCCTGCCTTCCTACATACCTACCTACCTATCTATTGTATTTCTCCCTCTCCCTCTCTATCCCTCTACCTACCTGCCTACCTACCTACCTACCTACCTACCTACTGTATTTCTCCCTCTCTATCCCTCTACCTACCTTTCTACCTACCTAACTACCTACCTTCCTACCTACCTACCTTTCTACCTACCTACCTACCTACCTACATACCTACCTACCTACTATATTTCTACCTAGCTACTTAGCTACCTACCTACCTACCTACCTACCTACCTACCTACCTACCTACCTACCTACCTACCTACTGTATTTCTCCCTCTCCCTCTCTATCCCTCTACCTACCTTTCTACCTACCTACCTACCTACTTACCTACCTACCTACCTACTATATTTCTACCTAGCTACCTAGCTACCTAGCTACCTGCCTACCTACTTACCTACTACCTACCTACCTACCTACCTACTGTATTTTTCTCTCTCTCTCTATCCCTCTACCTACCTACCTACCTACCTACTGTATTTCTCCCTCTCCCTCTCTATCACTCTACCTACCTACCTACCTACCGTATTTTTCCCTCTCCCTCTCTATCGCTCTGCCTACCTACCTACCTACCTACCTACCTACCTACCTACCTACCTACCTACCTACCTACCTACCTACCTACCTACTTACCTACCTACCTACCTACCTACCTATCTACCTACTGTATTTCTCTCTCTCTCTATCCCTCTACCTACCTACCTACCTACCTACCTACCTACCTACCTACCTACCTACCTACCTACCTACCTACCTATTGTATTTCTCCCTCTCCCTCTCTATCCCTCTACCTACCTACCAATCTATCTACCTACCTTCCTACCTACCTACCTACTGTATTTCTCCCTCTCCCTCTCTATCCCTCTACCTACCTACCTACCTACCTACTGTATTGCTCTCTCTCTCTCTATCCACCTACCTACCTACCTACCTACCTACCTACCTACCTACCTACCTACCTACCTACCTACTGTATTTCTCCCTCTCCCTCTCTATTCCTCTGCCTGCCTACCTACCTACCTACCTACCTGCTGTATTTCTCCCTCTCTCTCTATCCCTCTACCTACGTACCTACCTACGTACCTTCCTACCTCCCTACCTATCTACTGTATTTCTCCCTCTCCCTCTCTCCCCCTCTACCTACCTACATACATACCTACCTACCTACCTACCTACATACTGTATTTCTCCCTCTCCCTCTCTATCCACCTACCTACCTACCTACCTACATACCTACCTACTGTATTTCTCCCTCACCCTCTCTATCCCTCTGCCTGCCTGCCTCCCTCCCTGCCTGCCTACCTACCTACCTACCTACCTACTGTATTTCTCTCTCTCTATCCCCCTACCTACCTACCTACCTACTGTATTTCTCCCTCTCCCTCTCTATCGCTCTGCCTACCTACCTACCTACCTACCTACCTACCTACCTACCTACCTACCTACCGTATTTCTCTCTCTCTATCCCTCTACCTACCTACCTACCTGCCTGCCTGCCTGCCTTCCTACATACCTACCTACCTATCTATTGTATTTCTCCCTCTCCCTCTCTGTCCCTCTACCTACCTGCCTACCTACCTACCTACCTACCTACCTACTGTATTTCTCCCTCTCTATCCCTCTACCTACCTTTCTACCTACCTAACTACCTACCTTCCTACCTACCTACCTTTCTACCTACCTACCTACCTACCTACATACCTACCTACCTACTATATTTCTACCTAGCTACTTAGCTACCTACCTACCTGCCTACCTACTTACATAATACCTACCTACCTACCTACCTACCTACTGTATTTTTTTCTCTCTCTCTATCCCTCTACCTACCTACCTACTGTATTTCTCCCTCTCCCTCTCTATACCTCTACCTACCTACCTACCTACCTACTGTATTTCTCCCTCTCCCTCTCTATCTCTCTACCTACCTACATACTGTATTTCTCTCTCTCTCTCTATCCCCCTACCTAACTCCCTACCTACCTACCTACCGTATTTCTCCCTCTCCCTCTCTATCGCTCTGCTTACCTACCTACCTACCTACCTACCAACCTACCTACCTACCTACCTACATATCTACCTACTTTATTTCTCTCTCTCTCTCTATCCCCCTATCTATCTACCTACCTACCTACCTACCTACTGTATTTCTCCCTCTCCCTCTCTTTCCCTCTTTCTGCCTGCCTACCTACCTACCTACCTACCTACCTACCTACCTACCTACCTACCTACCTACCTACCTACCTACTATATTTCTCCCTCTCCCTCTCTATCCACCTACCTACCTACCTACCTACCTACCTACCTACCTACTTACCTACCTACCTACCTACCTACTGTATTTCTCCCTCTCTCTCGCTATCACTCTACCTACCTACCTACCTTCCTACCTACCTACCTACCTACTTACCTACCTACCTACCTACCTACCTACCTACTGTATTTCTCCCTCTCCCTCTCCCTCTCTATCCCCCTACCTACCTACCTACCTACCTACCTACCTACCTACCTACCTACCTACCTACCTACCTACTTACCTATTACCTACCCACCTACCTACCTACTATATTTCTCCCTCTCCCTCTCTCCCCCTCTACCTACCTACATACCTACCTATCTACCTACCTACTGTATTTCTCCCTCTCTCTCGCTATCACTCTACCTACCTACCTACCTACCTTCCTACCTATCTACCTACCTACCTACCTACCTACCTACCTACCTACTTACCTATTACCTACCCACCTACCTACCTACTATATTTCTCCCTCTCTGTCCCTCTACCTACCTACCTACCTACCTACCTACCTACCTACCTACCTACTGTATTTCTCCCTCTCCCTCTCCCTCTCTATCCCCCTACCTACCTACCTACCTACCTACCTACCTACCTACCTACCTACTGTATTTCTCCCTCACCCTCTCTATCCCTCTGCCTGCCTGCCTGCCTGCCTGCCTGCCTGCCTACCTACCTACCTACCTACCTACCTACTGTATTTCTCCCTCTCCCTCTCTATCGCTCTACCTACCTACCTACCTACCTGCCTGCCTGCCTGCCTTCCTACATACCTACCTACCTATCTACTGTATTTCTCCCTCTCCCTCTCTAGCCCTCTACCTACCTACCTACCTACCTACCTACCTACCTACCTACCTACCTACCTACCTACTTACTGTATTTCTCCCTCTCCCTCTCTATCCCTCTACCTACCTACCTACCTACCTACCTACCTACCTACCTACCTACCTACCTACCTACCTACCGACCGACCGACCGACCTACCTACCTACCTACAAACCATCCTACCTACCTACCTTTCTACTTACCTACCTACCTACCTACCTACCTACCTACCTACCTACCTACCTACTATATTTCTACCTAGCTACCTAGCTACCTACCTACCTGCCTACCTACTTACCTACTACCTACCTACCTACCTACCTACCCACCTACCTACCTACCGTATTTTTCTCTCTCTCTCTATCCCTCTACCTACCTACCTACCTACCTACCTACTGTATTTCTCCCTCTCCCTCTCTATCGCTCTACCTACCTACCTACCTACCTACCTACCTACAAACCATCCTACCTACCTACCTTTCTACTTACCTACCTACCTACCTACCTACCTACCTACCTACCTACCTACCTACCTACCTACCTACCTTCCTACCTACCTACCTACCTACCTACCTACCTACCTACCTACCTACCTACCGACCGACCGACCGACCTACCTACCTACAAACCATCCTACCTACCTACCTTTCTACTTACCTACCTACCTACCTACCTACCTACCTACCTACCTACCTACCTACTATATTTCTACCTAGCTACCTAGCTACCTACCTACCTGCCTACCTACTTACCTACTACCTACCTACCTACCTACCTACCCACCTACCTACCTACCGTATTTTTCTCTCTCTCTCTATCCCTCTACCTACCTACCTACCTACCTACTGTATTTCTCCCTCTCCCTCTCTATCACTCTACCTACCTCCCGTATTTTTCCCTCTCCCTCTCTATCGCTCTGCCTGCCTACCTACCTACCTACCTACCTACCTACCTACCTACTGTATTTCTCTCTCTCTCTATCCCCCTACCTACCTACCTACCTACCTACCTACCTACCTACCTACCTACCTACCTACCTACCTACCTACCTACCTACCTACTGTATTTCTCCCTCTCCCTCTCTATCGCTCTGCCTACCTACCTACCTACCTACCTACCTACCTACCTACCTACCTACCTACCTACCTACCTACTGTATTTCTCTCTCTCTCTCTATCCCTCTACCTACCTACCTACCTACCTGCCTGCCTGTCTGCCTTCCTACATACCTACCTACCTACCTACTGTATTTCTCCCTCTCTCTCTATCCCTCTACCTACGTACCTACCTACGTACCTTCCTACCTCCCTACCTATCTACTGTATTTCTCCCTCTCCCTCTCTCCCCCTCTACCTACCTACATACATACCTACCTACCTACCTACCTACCTACCTACATACTGTATTTCTCCCTCTCCCTCTCTATCCACCTACCTACCTACCTACATACCTACCTACTGTATTTCTCCCTCACCCTCTCTATCCCTCTGCCTGCCTGCCTCCCTCCCTGCCTGCCTACCTACCTACCTACCTACCTACCTACCTACTGTATTTCTCTCTCTCTATCCCCCTACCTACCTACCTACCTACTGTATTTCTCCCTCTCCCTCTCTTTCCCTCTTTCTGCCTGCCTACCTACCTACCTACCTACCTACCTACCTACCTACCTACCTACCTACCTACCTACCTACCTACCTACCTACCTACTATATTTCTCCCTCTCCCTCTCTATCCACCTACCTACCTACCTACCTACCTACCTACCTACCTACCTACTTACCTACCTACCTACCTACCTACTGTATTTCTCCCTCTCTCTCGCTATCACTCTACCTACCTACCTACCTTCCTACCTACCTACCTACCTACTTACCTACCTACCTACCTACCTACCTACCTACTGTATTTCTCCCTCTCCCTCTCCCTCTCTATCCCCCTACCTACCTACCTACCTACCTACCTACCTACCTACCTACTTACCTATTACCTACCCACCTACCTACCTACTATATTTCTCCCTCTCCCTCTCTCCCCCTCTACCTACCTACATACCTACCTATCTACCTACCTACTGTATTTCTCCCTCTCTCTCGCTATCACTCTACCTACCTACCTACCTACCTACCTTCCTACCTACCTACCTACCTACCTACCTACCTACTTACCTATTACCTACCCACCTACCTACCTACTATATTTCTCCCTCTCTGTCCCTCTACCTACCTACCTACCTACCTACCTACCTACCTACCTACCTACCTACCTACCTACCTACTGTATTTCTCCCTCTCCCTCTCCCTCTCTATCCCCCTACCTACCTACCTACCTACCTACCTACCTACCTACCTACCTACCTACCTACCTACCTACCTACCTACCTACCTACTGTATTTCTCCCTCACCCTCTCTATCCCTCTGCCTGCCTGCCTGCCTGCCTGCCTGCCTGCCTGCCTGCCTACCTACCTACCTACCTACCTACCTACTGTATTTCTCCCTCTCCCTCTCTATCGCTCTACCTACCTACCTACCTACCTGCCTGCCTGCCTGCCTTCCTACATACCTACCTACCTATCTACTGTATTTCTCCCTCTCCCTCTCTAGCCCTCTACCTACCTACCTACCTACCTACCTACCTACCTACCTACCTACCTACCTACTTACTGTATTTCTCCCTCTCCCTCTCTATCCCTCTACCTACCTACCTACCTACCTACCTACCTACCTACCTACCTACCTACCTACCTACAAACCATCCTACCTACCTACCTTTCTACTTACTTACCTACCTACCTACTTACCTACCTACCTACCTACTATATTTCTACCTAGCTACCTAGCTACCTAGCTACCTACCTACCTGCCTACCTACTTACCTACTACCTACCTACCTATCTACCTACCTACCTACCTACCGTATTTTTCTCTCTCTCTCTATCCCTCTACCTACCTACCTACCTACTGTATTTCTCCCTCTCCCTCTCTATCGCTCTGCCTTCCTACCTACCTACCTACCTACCTACTGTATTTCTCCCTCTCCCTCTCTATCCACCTACCTACCTACCTGCCTACCTACCTACCTACCTACCTACCTACCTACCTACCTACCTACCTACTGTATTTCTCCCTCTCTCTCGCTATCACTCTACCTACCTACCTACCTTCCTACCTACCTACCTACCTACCTACTTACCTATTACCTACCCACCTACCTACCTACTATATTTCTCCCTCTCTGTCCCTCTACCTACCTACCTACCTACCTACCTACCTACCTACCTACCTACTGTATTTCTCCCTCTCCCTCTCTATCGCTCTACCTACCTACCTACCTACCTACCTACCTACCTACCTACCTACCTACCTACCTTCCTACCTACCTACCTACCTACCTACCTACCTACCTACCTACCTACCTACCTACCTACCGACCGACCGACCTACCTACCTACAAACCATCCTACCTACCTACCTTTCTACTTACCTACCTACCTACCTACCTACCTACCTACCTACCTACCTACTATATTTCTACCTAGCTACCTAGCTACCTACCTACCTGCCTACCTACTTACCTACTACCTACCTACCTACCTACCTACCCACCTACCTACCTACCGTATTTTTCTCTCTCTCTCTATCCCTCTACCTACCTACCTACCTACCTACTGTATTTCTCCCTCTCCCTCTCTATCACTCTACCTACCTCCCGTATTTTTCCCTCTCCCTCTCTATCGCTCTGCCTGCCTACCTACCTACCTACCTACCTACCTACCTACCTACCTACTGTATTTCTCTCTCTCTCTATCCCCCTACCTACCTACCTACCTACCTACCTACCTACCTACCTACCTACCTACCTACCTACCTACCTACCTACCTACCTACCTACCTACTGTATTTCTCCCTCTCCCTCTCTATCGCTCTGCCTACCTACCTACCTACCTACCTACCTACCTACCTACCTACCTACCTACCTACCTACCTACCTACTGTATTTCTCTCTCTCTCTCTATCCCTCTACCTACCTACCTACCTACCTGCCTGCCTGTCTGCCTTCCTACATACCTACCTACCTACCTACTGTATTTCTCCCTCTCTCTCTATCCCTCTACCTACGTACCTACCTACGTACCTTCCTACCTCCCTACCTATCTACTGTATTTCTCCCTCTCCCTCTCTCCCCCTCTACCTACCTACATACATACCTACCTACCTACCTACCTACCTACATACTGTATTTCTCCCTCTCCCTCTCTATCCACCTACCTACCTACCTACCTACATACCTACCTACTGTATTTCTCCCTCACCCTCTCTATCCCTCTTCCTGCCTGCCTCCCTCCCTGCCTGCCTACCTACCTACCTACCTACCTACCTACCTACTGTATTTCTCTCTCTCTATCCCCCTACCTACCTACCTACCTACTGTATTTCTCCCTCTCCCTCTCTTTCCCTCTTTCTGCCTGCCTACCTACCTACCTACCTACCTACCTACCTACCTACCTACCTACCTACCTACCTACTATATTTCTCCCTCTCCCTCTCTATCCACCTACCTACCTACCTACCTACCTACCTACCTACCTACCTACCTACTTACCTACCTACCTACCTACCTACTGTATTTCTCCCTCTCTCTCGCTATCACTCTACCTACCTACCTACCTTCCTACCTACCTACCTACCTACTTACCTACCTACCTACCTACCTACCTACCTACTGTATTTCTCCCTCTCCCTCTCCCTCTCTATCCCCCTACCTACCTACCTACCTACCTACCTACCTACCTACCTACTTACCTATTACCTACCCACCTACCTACCTACTATATTTCTCCCTCTCCCTCTCTCCCCCTCTACCTACCTACATACCTACCTATCTACCTACCTACTGTATTTCTCCCTCTCTCTCGCTATCACTCTACCTACCTACCTACCTACCTACCTTCCTACCTACCTACCTACCTACCTACCTACCTACCTACTTACCTATTACCTACCCACCTACCTACCTACTATATTTCTCCCTCTCTGTCCCTCTACCTACCTACCTACCTACCTACCTACCTACCTACCTACCTACCTACTGTATTTCTCCCTCTCCCTCTCCCTCTCTATCCCCCTACCTACCTACCTACCTACCTACCTACCTACCTACCTACCTACCTACCTACCTACCTACCTACCTACTGTATTTCTCCCTCACCCTCTCTATCCCTCTGCCTGCCTGCCTGCCTGCCTGCCTGCCTGCCTGCCTGCCTACCTACCTACCTACCTACCTACCTACTGTATTTCTCCCTCTCCCTCTCTATCGCTCTACCTACCTACCTACCTACCTGCCTGCCTGCCTGCCTTCCTACATACCTACCTACCTATCTACTGTATTTCTCCCTCTCCCTCTCTAGCCCTCTACCTACCTACCTACCTACCTACCTACCTACCTACCTACCTACCTACCTACTTACTGTATTTCTCCCTCTCCCTCTCTATCCCTCTACCTACCTACCTACCTACCTACCTACCTACCTACCTACCTACCTACCTACCTACCTACCTACAAACCATCCTACCTACCTACCTTTCTACTTACTTACCTACCTACCTACTTACCTACCTACCTACCTACTATATTTCTACCTAGCTACCTAGCTACCTAGCTACCTACCTACCTGCCTACCTACTTACCTACTACCTACCTACCTATCTACCTACCTACCTACCTACCGTATTTTTCTCTCTCTCTCTATCCCTCTACCTACCTACCTACCTACTGTATTTCTCCCTCTCCCTCTCTATCGCTCTGCCTTCCTACCTACCTACCTACCTACCTACTGTATTTCTCCCTCTCCCTCTCTATCCACCTACCTACCTACCTGCCTACCTACCTACCTACCTACCTACCTACCTACCTACCTACCTACCTACCTACCTACTGTATTTCTCCCTCTCTCTCGCTATCACTCTACCTACCTACCTACCTTCCTACCTACCTACCTACCTACTTACCTATTACCTACCCACCTACCTACCTACTATATTTCTCCCTCTCTGTCCCTCTACCTACCTACCTACCTACCTACCTACCTACCTACCTACTGTATTTCTCCCTCTCCCTCTCTATCGCTCTACCTACCTACCTACCTACCTACCTACCTACCTACCTACCTACAAACCATCCTACCTACCTACCTTTCTACTTACCTACCTACCTACCTACCTACCTACCTACCTACCTACCTACCTACCTACCTACCTTCCTACCTACCTACCTACCTACCTACCTACCTACCTACCTACCGACCGACCGACCTACCTACCTACCTACCTACAAACCATCCTACCTACCTACCTTTCTACTTACCTACCTACCTACCTACCTACCTACTATATTTCTACCTAGCTACCTAGCTACCTACCTACCTGCCTACCTACTTACCTACTACCTACCTACCTACCTACCTACCCACCTACCTACCTACCGTATTTTTCTCTCTCTCTCTATCCCTCTACCTACCTACCTACCTACCTACCTACTGTATTTCTCCCTCTCCCTCTCTATCGCTCTACCTACCTACCTACCTACCTACCTACCTACCTACAAACCATCCTACCTACCTACCTTTCTACTTACCTACCTACCTACCTACCTACCTACCTACCTACCTACCTACCTTCCTACCTACCTACCTACCTACCTACCTACCTACCTACCTACCTACCGACCGACCGACCTACCTACCTACAAACCATCCTACCTACCTACCTTTCTACTTACCTACCTACCTACCTACCTACCTACCTACCTACCTACCTACCTACTATATTTCTACCTAGCTACCTAGCTACCTACCTACCTGCCTACCTACTTACCTACTACCTACCTACCTACCTACCTACCCACCTACCTACCTACCGTATTTTTCTCTCTCTCTCTATCCCTCTACCTACCTACCTACCTACCTACTGTATTTCTCCCTCTCCCTCTCTATCACTCTACCTACCTCCCGTATTTTTCCCTCTCCCTCTCTATCGCTCTGCCTGCCTACCTACCTACCTACCTACCTACCTACCTACCTACTGTATTTCTCTCTCTCTCTATCCCCCTACCTACCTACCTACCTACCTACCTACCTACCTACCTACCTACCTACCTACCTACCTACCTACCTACCTACCTACTGTATTTCTCCCTCTCCCTCTCTATCGCTCTGCCTACCTACCTACCTACCTACCTACCTACCTACCTACCTACCTACCTACTGTATTTCTCTCTCTCTCTCTATCCCTCTACCTACCTACCTACCTACCTGCCTGCCTGTCTGCCTTCCTACATACCTACCTACCTACCTACTGTATTTCTCCCTCTCTCTCTATCCCTCTACCTACGTACCTACCTACGTACCTTCCTACCTCCCTACCTATCTACTGTATTTCTCCCTCTCCCTCTCTCCCCCTCTACCTACCTACATACATACCTACCTACCTACCTACCTACATACTGTATTTCTCCCTCTCCCTCTCTATCCACCTACCTACCTACCTACCTACATACCTACCTACTGTATTTCTCCCTCACCCTCTCTATCCCTCTGCCTGCCTGCCTCCCTCCCTGCCTGCCTACCTACCTACCTACCTACCTACCTACCTACTGTATTTCTCTCTCTCTATCCCCCTACCTACCTACCTACCTACTGTATTTCTCCCTCTCCCTCTCTATCGCTCTGCCTACCTACCTACCTACCTACCTACCTACCTACCTACCTACCTACCTACCTACCTACCTACCTACCGTATTTCTCTCTCTCTATCCCTCTACCTACCTACCTACCTGCCTGCCTGCCTGCCTTCCTACATACCTACCTACCTATCTATTGTATTTCTCCCTCTCCCTCTCTGTCCCTCTACCTACCTACCTACCTACCTACCTACCTACCTACCTACCTACCTACCTACCTACTGTATTTCTCCCTCTCTATCCCTCTACCTACCTTTCTACCTACCTAACTACCTACCTTCCTACCTACCTACCTTTCTACCTACCTACCTACCTACCTACCTACACACCTACCTACCTACTATATTTCTACCTAGCTACTTAGCTACCTACCTACCTGCCTACCTACTTACATAATACCTACCTACCTACCTACCTACCTACTGTATTTTTCTCTCTCTCTCTATCCCTCTACCTACCTACCTACTGTATTTCTCTCTCTCTCTCTATCCCCCTACCTAACTCCCTACCTACCTACCTACCTACCTACCGTATTTCTCCCTCTCCCTCTCTATCGCTCTGCTTACCTACCTACCTACCTACCAACCTACCTACCTACCTACCTACATATCTACCTACTTTATTTCTCTCTCTCTCTCTATCCCCCTATCTATCTACCTACCTACCTACCTACCTACCTACCTACTGTATTTCTCCCTCTCCCTCTCTTTCCCTCTTTCTGCCTGCCTACCTACCTACCTACCTACCTACCTACCTACCTACCTACCTACTTACCTATTACCTACCCACCTACCTACCTACTATATTTCTCCCTCTCTGTCCCTCTACCTACCTACCTACCTACCTACCTACCTACCTACTGTATTTCTCCCTCTCCCTCTCCCTCTCTATCCCCCTACCTACCTACCTACCTACCTACCTACCTACCTACCTACCTACCTACCTACTGTATTTCTCCCTCACCCTCTCTATCCCTCTGCCTGCCTGCCTGCCTGCCTGCCTGCCTGCCTACCTACCTACCTACCTACCTACCTACCTACTGTATTTCTCCCTCTCCCTCTCTATCGCTCTACCTACCTACCTACCTGCCTGCCTGCCTGCCTTCCTACATACCTACCTACCTATCTACTGTATTTCTCCCTCTCCCTCTCTAGCCCTCTACCTACCTACCTACCTACCTACCTACCTACCTACCTACCTACCTACCTACCTACCTACCTACCTACCTACTTACTGTATTTCTCCCTCTCCCTCTCTATCCCTCTACCTACCTACCTACCTACCTACCTACCTACCTACCTACCTACCTACAAACCATCCTACCTACCTACCTTTCTACTTACCTACCTACCTACCTACTTACCTACCTACCTACCTACTATATTTCTACCTAGCTACCTAGCTACCTAGCTACCTACCTACCTGCCTACCTACTTACCTACTACCTACCTACCTATCTACCTACCTACCTACCTACCGTATTTTTCTCTCTCTCTCTATCCCTCTACCTACCTACCTACCTACTGTATTTCTCCCTCTCCCTCTCTATCGCTCTGCCTTCCTACCTACCTACCTACCTACCTACTGTATTTCTCCCTCTCCCTCTCTATCCACCTACCTACCTACCTGCCTACCTACCTACCTACCTACCTACCTACCTACCTACCTACCTACCTACCTACCTACTGTATTTCTCCCTCTCTCTCGCTATCACTCTACCTACCTACCTACCTTCCTACCTACCTACCTACCTACCTACCTACCTACCTATTACCTACCCACCTACCTACCTACTATATTTCTCCCTCTCTGTCCCTCTACCTACCTACCTACCTACCTACCTACCTACCTACCTACCTACCTACCTACCTACCTACTGTATTTCTCCCTCTCCCTCTCTATCGCTCTACCTACCTACCTACCTACCTACCTACCTACCTACCTACAAACCATCCTACCTACCTACCTTTCTACTTACCTACCTACCTACCTACCTACCTACCTACCTTCCTACCTACCTACCTACCTACCTACCTACCTACCTACCTACCTACCTACCGACCGACCGACCGACCGACCTACCTACCTACCTACAAACCATCCTACCTACCTACCTTTCTACTTACCTACCTACCTACCTACCTACCTACCTACCTACCTACTATATTTCTACCTAGCTACCTAGCTACCTACCTGCCTGCCTGCCTGCCTTCCTACATACCTACCTACCTATCTATTGTATTTCTCCCTCTCCCTCTCTATCCCTCTACCTACCTACCTACCTACCTACGTACCTACCTACCTACCTACCTACTGTATTTCTCCCTCTCTATCCCTCTACCTACCTTTCTACCTACCTAACTACCTACCTTCCTACCTACCTACCTTTCTACCTACCTACATACCTACCTACATACCTACCTACCTACTATATTTCTACCTAGCTACTTAGCTACCTACCTACCTGCCTACCTACTTACATAATACCTACCTACCTACCTACCTACTGTATTTTTTTCTCTCTCTCTATCCCTCTACCTACCTACCTACTGTATTTCTCTCTCTCTCTCTATCCCCCTACCTAACTCCCTACCTACCTACCTACCTACCGTATTTCTCCCTCTCCCTCTCTATCGCTCTGCTTACCTACCTACCTACCTACCAACCTACCTACCTACCTACCTACATATCTACCTACTTTATTTCTCTCTCTCTCTCTATCCCCCTATCTATCTACCTACCTACCTACCTACTGTATTTCTCCCTCTCCCTCTCTTTCCCTCTTTCTGCCTGCCTGCCTACCTACCTACCTACCTACCTACCTACCTACCTACCTACCTACCTACCTACCTACCTACCTACCTACCTACTATATTTCTCCCTCTCCCTCTCTATCCACCTACCTACCTACCTACCTACCTACCTACTTACCTACCTACCTACCTACCTACTGTATTTCTCCCTCTCTCTCGCTATCACTCTACCTACCTACCTACCTTCCTACCTACCTACCTACCTACTTACCTACCTACCTACCTACCTACCTATTACCTACCCACCTACCTACCTACTATATTTCTCCCTCTCTGTCCCTCTACCTACCTACCTACCTACCTACCTACCTACCTACCTACCTACTGTATTTCTCCCTCTCCCTCTCCCTCTCTATCCCCCTACCTACCTACCTACCTACCTACCTACCTACCTACCTACCTACTTACCTATTACCTACCCACCTACCTACCTACTATATTTCTCCCTCTCCCTCTCTCCCCCTCTACCTACCTACATACCTACCTATCTACCTACCTACTGTATTTCTCCCTCTCTCTCGCTATCACTCTACCTACCTACCTACCTACCTTCCTACCTACCTACCTACCTACCTACCTACCTACCTACCTACCTACTTACCTATTACCTACCCACCTACCTACCTACTATATTTCTCCCTCTCTGTCCCTCTACCTACCTACCTACCTACCTACCTACCTACCTACCTACCTACCTACCTACCTACTGTATTTCTCCCTCTCCCTCTCCCTCTCTATCCCCCTACCTACCTACCTACCTACCTACCTACCTACCTACCTACCTACCTACCTACCTACTGTATTTCTCCCTCACCCTCTCTATCCCTCTGCCTGCCTGCCTGCCTGCCTGCCTGCCTGCCTGCCTACCTAACTACCTACCTACCTACTGTATTTCTCCCTCTCCCTCTCTATCGCTCTACCTACCTACCTACCTGCCTGCCTGCCTGCCTTCCTACATACCTACCTACCTATCTACTGTATTTCTCCCTCTCCCTCTCTAGCCCTCTACCTACCTACCTACCTACCTACCTACCTACCTACCTACCTACCTACCTACCTACCTACCTACCTACCTACTTACTGTATTTCTCCCTCTCCCTCTCTATCCTTCTACCTACCTACCTACCTACCTACCTACCTACCTACAAACCATCCTACCTACCTACCTTTCTACTTACCTACCTACCTACCTACTTACTTACCTACCTACCTACTATATTTCTACCTAGCTACCTAGCTACCTAGCTACCTACCTACCTGCCTACCTACTTACCTACTACCTACCTACCTATCTACCTACCTACCTACCTACCGTATTTTTCTCTCTCTCTCTATCCCTCTACCTACCTACCTACCTACTGTATTTCTCCCTCTCCCTCTCTATCGCTCTGCCTTCCTACCTACCTACCTACCTACCTACCTACTGTATTTCTCCCTCTCTATCCACCTACCTACCTACCTGCCTACCTACCTACCTACCTACCTACCTACCTACCTACTGTATTTCTCCCTCTCTCTCGCTATCACTCTACCTACCTACCTACCTTCCTACCTACCTACCTACCTACTTACCTACCTACCTACCTACCTATTACCTACCCACCTACCTACCTACTATATTTCTCCCTCTCTGTCCCTCTACCTACCTACCTACCTACCTACCTACCTACCTACTGTATTTCTCCCTCTCCCTCTCTATCCCCCTACCTACCTACCTACCTACCTACCTACCTACCTACCTACCTACCTACTTACCTATTACCTACCCACCTACCTACCTACTATATTTCTCCCTCTCCCTCTCTCCCCCTCTACCTACCTACATACCTACCTATCTACCTACCTACTGTATTTCTCCCTCTCTCTCGCTATCACTCTACCTACCTACCTACCTACCTTCCTACCTACCTACCTACCAACCTACCTACCTACCTACCTACCTACCTACCTACCTACTTACCTATTACCTACCCACCTACCTACCTACTATATTTCTCCCTCTCTGTCCCTCTACCTACCTACCTACCTACCTACCTACCTACCTACTGTATTTCTCCCTCTCCCTCTCCCTCTCTATCCCCCTACCTACCTACCTACCTACCTACCTACCTACCTACCTACTGTATTTCTCCCTCACCCTCTCTATCCCTCTGCCTGCCTGCCTGCCTGCCTGCCTACCTACCTAACTACCTACCTACCTACTGTATTTCTCCCTCTCCCTCTCTATCGCTCTACCTACCTACCTACCTGCCTGCCTGCCTGCCTTCCTACATACCTACCTACCTATCTACTGTATTTCTCCCTCTCCCTCTCTAGCCCTCTACCTACCTACCTACCTACCTACCTACCTACCTACCTACCTACCTACCTACCTACCTACCTACCTACCTACCTACCTACCTACCTACTTACTGTATTTCTCCCTCTCCCTCTCTATCCTTCTACCTACCTACCTACCTACCTACCTACCTACCTACCTACCTACCTACCTACCTACCTACAAACCATCCTACCTACCTACCTTTCTACTTACCTACCTACCTACCTACTTACTTACCTACCTACCTACTATATTTCTACCTAGCTACCTAGCTACCTAGCTACCTACCTACCTGCCTACCTACTTACCTACTACCTACCTACCTATCTACCTACCTACCTACCTACCGTATTTTTCTCTCTCTCTCTATCCCTCTACCTACCTACCTACCTACTGTATTTCTCCCTCTCCCTCTCTATCGCTCTGCCTTCCTACCTACCTACCTACCTACCTACCTACTGTATTTCTCCCTCTCCCTCTCTATCCACCTACCTACCTACCTGCCTACCTACCTACCTACCTACCTACCTACCTACCTACCTACCTACCTACCTACCTACTGTATTTCTCCCTCTCTCTCGCTATCACTCTACCTACCTACCTACCTTCCTACCTACCTACCTACCTACCTACCTACTTACCTATTACCTACCCACCTACCTACCTACTATATTTCTCCCTCTCTGTCCCTCTACCTACCTACCTACCTACCTACCTACCTACCTACCTACCTACCTACCTACCTACTGTATTTCTCCCTCTCCCTCTCTATCGCTCTACCTACCTACCTACCTACCTACCTACCTACCTACCTACCTACCTACCTACCTACAAACCATCCTACCTACCTACCTTTCTACTTACCTACCTACCTACCTACCTACCTACCTACCTACCTTCCTACCTACCTACCTACCTACCTACCTACCTACCTACCTACCTACCTACCTACCTACCTACAAACCATCCTACCTACCTACCTTTCTACTTACCTACCTACCTACCTACCTACCTACCTACCTACCTACCTACCTACCTTCCTACCTACCTACCTACCTACCTACCTACCTACCTACCTACCTACCTACTGTATTTCTCTCTCTCTCTCTATCCCCCTACCTAACTCCCTACCTACCTACCTACCTACCGTATTTCTCCCTCTCCCTCTCTATCGCTCTGCTTACCTACCTACCTACCAACCTACCTACCTACCTACCTACATATCTACCTACTTTATTTCTCTCTCTCTCTCTCTATCCCTCTTTCTGCCTGCCTACCTACCTACCTACCTACCTACCTACCTACCTACCTACCTACCTACCTACCTACTATATTTCTCCCTCTCCCTCTCTATCCACCTACCTACCTACCTACCTACCTACCTACCTACTTACCTACCTACCTACCTACCTACCTACTGTATTTCTCCCTCTCTCTCGCTATCACTCTACCTACCTACCTACCTTCCTACCTACCTACCTACCTACTTACCTACCTACCTACCTACCTATTACCTACCCACCTACCTACCTACTATATTTCTCCCTCTCTGTCCCTCTACCTACCTACCTACCTACCTACCTACCTACCTACCTACCTACCTACTGTATTTCTCCCTCTCCCTCTCTTTCCCTCTTTCTGCCTGCCTACCTACCTACCTACCTACCTACCTACCTACCTACCTACCTACCTACCTACCTACCTACCTACCTACCTACCTACCTACTATATTTCTCCCTCTCCCTCTCTATCCACCTACCTACCTACCTACCTACCTACTTACCTACCTACCTACCTACCTACCTACTGTATTTCTCCCTCTCTCTCGCTATCACTCTACCTACCTACCTACCTTCCTACCTACCTACCTACCTACTTACCGACCTACCTACCTACCTATTACCTACCCACCTACCTACCTACTATATTTCTCCCTCTCTGTCCCTCTACCTACCTACCTACCTACCTACCTACCTACCTACCTACCTACTGTATTTCTCCCTCTCCCTCTCCCTCTCTATCCCCCTACCTACCTACCTACCTACCTACCTACTTACCTATTACCTACCCACCTACCTACCTACTATATTTCTCCCTCTCCCTCTCTCCCCCTCTACCTACCTACATACCTACCTATCTACCTACCTACTGTATTTCTCCCTCTCTCTCGCTATCACTCTACCTACCTACCTACCTACCTTCCTACCTACCTACCTACCTACCTACCTACCTACCTACCTACCTACCTACTTACCTATTACCTACCCACCTACCTACCTACTATATTTCTCCCTCTCTGTCCCTCTACCTACCTACCTACCTACCTACCTACCTACCTACCTACTGTATTTCTCCCTCTCCCTCTCCCTCTCTATCCCCCTACCTACCTACCTACCTACCTACCTACCTACCTACTGTATTTCTCCCTCACCCTCTCTATCCCTCTGCCTGCCTGCCTGCCTGCCTGCCTACCTACCTAACTACCTACCTACCTACTGTATTTCTCCCTCTCCCTCTCTATCGCTCTACCTACCTACCTACCTGCCTGCCTGCCTGCCTTCCTACATACCTACCTACCTATCTACTGTATTTCTCCCTCTCCCTCTCTAGCCCTCTACCTACCTACCTACCTACCTACCTACCTACCTACCTACCTACCTACCTACTTACTGTATTTCTCCCTCTCCCTCTCTATCCCTCTACCTACCTACCTACCTACCTACCTACCTACCTACCTACCTACAAACCATCCTACCTACCTACCTTTCTACTTACCTACCTACCTACCTACTTACCTACCTACCTACCTACTATATTTCTACCTAGCTACCTAGCTACCTAGCTACCTACCTACCTGCCTACCTACTTACCTACTACCTACCTACCTATCTACCTACCTACCTACCTACCGTATTTTTCTCTCTCTCTCTATCCCTCTACCTACCTACCTACCTACTGTATTTCTCCCTCTCCCTCTCTATCGCTCTGCCTTCCTACCTACCTACCTACCTACCTACTGTATTTCTCCCTCTCCCTCTCTATCCACCTACCTACCTACCTGCCTACCTACCTACCTACCTACCTACCTACCTACCTACCTACCTACCTACCTACCTACTGTATTTCTCCCTCTCTCTCGCTATCACTCTACCTACCTACCTACCTTCCTACCTACCTACCTACCTACCTACCTACCTACTTACCTATTACCTACCCACCTACCTACCTACTATATTTCTCCCTCTCTGTCCCTCTACCTACCTACCTACCTACCTACCTACCTACCTACCTACCTACCTACCTACCTACCTACCTACCTACTGTATTTCTCCCTCTCCCTCTCTATCGCTCTACCTACCTACCTACCTACCTACCTACCTACAAACCATCCTACCTACCTACCTTTCTACTTACCTACCTACCTACCTACCTACCTTCCTACCTACCTACCTACCTACCTACCTACCTACCGACCGACCGACCGACCGACCTACCTACCTACAAACCATCCTACCTACCTACCTTTCTACTTACCTACCTACCTACCTACCTACCTACCTACCTACCTACCTACCTACCTACCTACCTACTATATTTCTACCTAGCTACCTAGCTACCTACCTACCTGCCTACCTACTTACCTACTACCTACCTACCTACCTACCTACCCACCTACCTACCTACCGTATTTTTCTCTCTCTCTCTATCCCTCTACCTACCTACCTACCTACCTACTGTATTTCTCCCTCTCCCTCTCTATCGCTCTACCTACCTACCTACCTACCTACCTACCTACCTACCTACCTACAAACCATCCTACCTACCTACCTTTCTACTTACCTACCTACCTACCTACCTACCTACCTACCTACCTACCTACCTACCTACCTTCCTACCTGCCTGCCTGCCTACCTACCTACCGACCGACCGACCGACCTACCTACCTACAAACCATCCTACCTACCTACCTTTCTACTTACCTACCTACCTACCTACCTACCTACCTACCTACCTACCTACCTACCTACCTACCTACCTACTATATTTCTACCTAGCTACCTAGCTACCTACCTACCTGCCTACCTACTTACCTACTACCTACCTACCTACCTACCTACCCACCTACCTACCTACCGTATTTTTCTCTCTCTCTCTATCCCTCTACCTACCTACCTACCTACCTACTGTATTTCTCCCTCTCCCTCTCTATCACTCTACCTACCTACCGTATTTTTCCCTCTCCCTCTCTATCGCTCTGCCTGCCTACCTACCTACCTACCTACCTACCTACCTACCTACCTACCTACCTACCTACCTACCTACCTACCTACCTACTGTATTTCTCTCTCTCTCTATCCCCCTACCTACCTACCTACCTACCTACCTACCTACCTACCTACCTACCTACTGTATTTCTCCCTCTCCCTCTCTATCGCTCTGCCTACCTACCTACCTACCTACCTACCTACCTACCTACCTACCTACCTACTGTATTTCTCTCTCTCTCTCTATCCCTCTACCTACCTACCTACCTACCTGCCTGCCTGTCTGCCTTCCTACATACCTACCTACCTACCTACTGTATTTCTCCCTCTCCCTCTCTATCCCTCTACCTACCTTTCTACCTACCTACCTACCAACCTGCCTGCCTGCCTGCCTTCCTACCTACCTACCTACCTATCTACTGTATTTCTCCCTCTCCCTCTCTATCCCTCTACCTACCTTTCTACCTACCTACCTACCTACTTACCTACCTACCTACATACCTACTATATTTCTACCTAGCTACCTACCTACCTGCCTACCTACTTACCTACTACCTACCTACCTACCTACCTACCTACCTACTGTATTTCTCCCTCTCCCTCCCTCTCCCTCTACCTACCTTTCTACCTACCTACCTACCTACTTACCTACCTACCTACCTACCTACTATATTTCTACCTAGCTACCTAGCTACCTACCTACCTGCCTACCTACTTACCTACTACCTACCTACCTACCTACCTACTGTATTTTTCTCTCTCTCTCTATCCCTCTACCTACCTACCTACCTACTGTATGTCTCCCTCTCCCTCTCTATCACTCTACCTACCTACCTATCTACCTACCTACCTACCGTATTTTCCCTCTCCCTCTCTATCACTCTGCCTGCCTACCTACCTACCTACCTACCTACCTACCTACCTACCTACTGTATTTCT